>JAOWBL010000011.1:3610975-3632751 GCA_028564865.1 Zenarchopterus dispar | reverse complement strand
ACATACATACATACATACATACATACATACATACATACATACATACATACATACATACATATATACATACATACATATAAATACATACATATATATTTGTGTATGTGTGTATGTGTGTATTTTATTTTTGGTTATGGGAATGGTACAGAGGTCTCAGAAATGAATGTATCAAATATGATGTATTAAAATGTTAAATGGTGTGGTGATAAAACGTCAGCTTGCATTTTCCCTAACAGGGTCTGTGACATAATTCAACTAAGTCATTATTAGAAAGAAGGGCTACTCTGTTTTTATTTCGTGTAAAAAAAATAACAACAATAATAATAATAATAATATTTTGCTTCAACAAACTATCATAAATTACATGGTGATTCAGGTTTGACCCAATTCCTAATTGGCTCAAACGCCGGCGCCATTTTATGACGTAATGAGGTGAACCAGAGACGTAAAGAAACATAACTGAGTACACTGAAACGGAGGAAGTTGTGAGCTATTTCACCGAATATTTGAACGGGTTGTCGATAGTTTTTGAGGAAGAAGCAAGATCGATGAAGTAGTATATCTGATATGTATGCACACCTTCATCATGCCCCAAAACATAAACAAAGGGACTAACTCTTGCTTCTGTGTTTTGATATGTTGATATCGTCTTGAGCTGTGGGTTTTCGTTTAAAAACCATGTCATGGTAGCCGGTTTTTACAAGCCGTTTATCACGAACCTTCAAGGTTATAGTTTTCTATATATTAGGCGCCTAAAAATGCCTGCAGTGACGTCATCGCCAAAGAGTAAAGAAGATGGTTCCCGTTTGTCCCTCTATTTGCTTTGCCCATTTTTAAGAGGATTTGGATCTTTCGGGAAAGAGAACAAGCTTACAAGTTCACTGGAGCAATAACAACACCCAGGCGCCACGCAACGTTACGTCATTCTTTCACTGATATAGAAGTTAAACAGCTTTTTACAATGAAAACAGGAGAATCAGCCGAAACTAAATTCATTTCATGACGTCATATCCGGAATGAGTCGCGTCTCAGGTTATCGCTTTCGTGAAAAATGGCGCTAAATTTCAATTAGCTTCAAAGTATTTTTCCACTTAATTAGCGTTCAAATTCAACAGGATCAACTATGTGGACGATTAAAATAAATTCACAGAAAATATTTATGGATAGTTCCAACATCTTGTCAAGGACCCTTTAAGACTTAATATGATCAGAGGTTTTTCTTATGTTTTTAACAAAACAAAGGGGAAAACAAGGCAAATTTTGCATGTGTGTAGAAAGTCTTAGTTAATGGTTTCCATTAAAACTATAATCATACTCACGTAAAGACAAACCCATATTCTTATATTTATAAATTTAGCCTCCGAAAACCCGAGACCTGTGATGTCCATCTTAGAAGGATAATAGTTAAATATTAGAAATGAAATCACTTTATTGGACACTCACAGAAAATGTGAACTTTTGTGGAGGCCAGTTTGGATGTAGACAATGAAAAGTCATGAAAATTCATAAATTTGCTCAAACTCCAGCACTGAAAATGTTTCAAGCACTGTCTTTTAAAATGTTTCATATTTAAAGGGAAATAAGTGGATCACACAGATATTTAACAGGAGAGTTTTATTTCTCACACTAGAATGAATATTTAAACAAAAATCTTCAAGTATTTACAAATCAGTATTAATCTCATCAATATGTTCATCAGCTGAACTGCTGTGTGGACATCCACACTTTCACACTACTTCAACTAATTCTAAATATTGCTAAATCTCCTAAAAGCGCTATGAAAGAAACAACTTCAGTGACGTTATTTTAAAAGACTGCTCTTGTGCTCGCATCCAAGTAGGACCCCCGGGAGTTGGGGTGGCCATGCTGGTGTTGTCTGTACAGATGCCTGAAGGGGATAGAGAGGGAGGAGTGAGGGTCCTGATGCAGTCGGAGAGGGTATGATGGGAAGGTGGGATAAAGGGCTGGAGGAGGAGTGGCGGAGGGCAGTGATGCATCCAGCTGAGGAAGAAGAGCTGGGTGGTGTAGTACCATGTCTGGACGATAGGGCGGCGCTGCACTGAACTGGGGAATGGCACTCATTTCAACTGGAGCAAATGAGCAGGCAGAGGAGGATGTAGAGGGGTTTGGGAGATTTTGAGTATGAGCTGGTGGTGGTAGCGCTGCTGCAGAGTTGACAGACTGCTGGAACGAAGAAGACAGAGCCAAGCAAGACGGGGTTTGGAAAGAGCAGTGAGGGAGGGAGGATGATGAATGAGCGAAAGATGAGGGTGGGAAGGTGGCAGCTATGGAGGGAACTGGAGCTTGGTGGCTCAGATTTGAAAAGTGCAGGGCAGCAGGCCTGGGAGACGCACTCGGGAGGGAGAGGCTTTGGATTTGTGGAGCAACAGAGGGAAAAGCAAACGATGTGGAGCCACCATTAGTGGGTAAGGAGTGGCCTAGAGCTGGAGCTGGTGGTTGGTGCTGATTGGTGAAGGGTTGAGTGGGAAACGAAGCAGGGTCTGGATTTGTTGGCAGGACATTTGGATAAACTAAAGTTGCTGAGATCGGCGCCATGGGTGGGGCATTTCCATCAGAGATAGTTTCCCCCAGGAGAGGCTGGGTGGGTTGTGTGGGCAGAGACTGAGCAGATATTTGGTTTGACAGATTTGACTGGCATGTGGAAGATGGGCCTTGAAAAGAGGCAGGAGTGTGTGGGCTGACTGTCTCTGGGATGGGGTGGTAGGTGTTGGAGGAGGGGGAGGAAGACGACGAGAGGAGTGACTCTGGGGAGGAGGAGTTGGAAGAAGGTGGGGTGGGGAAGATGAATGATGTCTGTTGCATGGAGGGGGTGTTAGGGTGGGCAGGGGCAGATGTGTGAAGGCAGGGGTAGTCTGTGGGAGGGATGGAGGCCTGAGGGTCTGATGTGTCTGCTGAGTCATGAAGTAAGGAGGAGGAGGACTCAGGAAGAGGAGCTGAGGGAAAAGAGGAGGAGTTGGCTTGAGCAGTAGGGAAGTTGGAGGTGTAAGCTGGTTCAGTCAGAGCATCTGATCTGTGATGGAGAAGATAAAAGTTTTAGTAGAATTTCACATTTTAGAGCTGGAAAAAAATTCACAAAAGACATTTTTAGATCAATGTAAAATATAAAATTAGATATTTTAAAGCCACTCTATGTGGGTTAGGAGTCACTGACATTGTTGTGCTCATAAGTGGGGAATGGTCAGGCACATAGTCTGTTACCACTTCGACCCACTGGAGGTGAACTTTGTTGTGTCTTAAGCCCAAACAAAATGATTTGGCTGCTGAATGTGAGGGAAAAGTAGCTCCACTCTCAAGTGGTTAGTGTTGGCGAAGCATATCAATGCCATGTGTTTAGAGTGGACATATAAATGTTCATGTGATATACTGCCCCCATGTGGTCAAAAGTGACATTGGTACATAGAGTGGCTTTAAGGAAGACTATTTTAATCTTTGAAAATGCTAAAAGCTTGGAATTAAAAAAAGAAATGGCTTCTCCATTGACATTTGGGAACAAAAAGAAATGAAAGACCTTTTTGAAGAAACTAGGTTTGTTTGTTTGTTTGTTGTTGTTGTTTTTAGGTCAGTCAGGAAAAACAAACTTAAATATGATCTACAAGACTTAGCTGCTCTGAAAAGTTATGACCAAACTTTTGCCTGGGGCTCTTTTCCTTGTTATCTTTAAAATGTTAAAGACATATTGTTTTGAAGTATTAAAGATGAAATCTGAAGCAATAAGCAGATGAATCTGGCAGGAAATTCCTGAGTAAATTCCTCCTCACCTTTCAATCATACTGTCCCCTGCTTCGTTTCCTGGCGTTTCCTGCATCCCGTTGGCCATTGTGATGTTGATGTCAGACATCTGGGAGCCTATAAAAGCCTGGCCAAGCTCCAGTGATTGATCTGGGACCAGTGTGTCTGGATAGGAGCCCTCCTCTGGACCGAACCTGCAAGAGTGGTCAGTCAGTGGAGGCAGAGAGGCCAGAGCGAGAGCTTGCATGTCTGCTCTGGTGGTGGTGGGCTGCTGGAGAAGCTCAGTAGAGTCACATGGATCACTGTTGACTGAGAGAGTAACAGGAAAGGATATGTTTCAGGATGGATTCAAGTAAATGTTTTATTTTTTTAATGTCCAGATTGACTTGTCCTCTTACCAATATCCAGTGTTTCTGAAAGAACTGTTATTTTACGCTTCTGTCTTGCATCTCTCTGTCTGCAGAGAGGGAAAAAAAAGAATTTAAGTTCGACATAATACATATCTAACAATTCTAATTTTACTTTACATGTGTTTATATTGTCTCTGTTTTTGTGTATTTTTCTTGAGAATTACTTTTTACTGTTCATGCCATCCTCTCTGAAGCCTTTAGCGAAAGGGTTGGAGTTGATCTTCAGTTCTGTGATCTGAGAACAAAAAAAAAGCAAAAACAGTTTACTTTGTTCCTATTCCATATCTGCTGTCGCCTCTCACTGTTACACTAAAATCCTTCGCGTAAAACACGCTGATACCTTGTTGTTCTGGTAGGCAGTGACTGTGATAAACTGGGTCTCGGGGAAAATGAAGGTGTGCTGTCCTCCACTCCACCTCAGCACATCTCTGGCTTCAATCACATGAATTCTAGGCTGGTAGCGATGCAGCGAGTGCAGGATGATCTTGGCGGAGAAAAAAAAAAAACAATCTACAACATCACTCTGTATACCATGTACATGGTGGGTCAGTACATCTACAGAACTTACATGTCCCTGAGTGTCCAGCGTGTTGTTGGTGAGCTTGGCGTAATGAAAGGAGATGGTGCGGCTCTGCCAGTGCGCACCTGTGGCAGGTGAGTCTGGGTGGATGAACACCCGGTCTGGTAGCCTCGCCTCTGCCGCACCAACAGCCTGCCAGCCACCACCTTGGAAACGGTAGCGGGAGTTGTCCATGGGAATGATGTCAAGGAGAAGGATGTATCGTACCGTTGGGTTTAAGCCGGACAGCTTCAGTTTCAGCCCAGGGAACATCCGTCTGGGAAAGATTTGTGTTTGTTTTAATGTCTAATTACTTTGAAATAAATTTAGGAGACAGTTAACGACAATTATTATCAGAACAGAGAGAAACACTGAGGGAACTCTCTTGGAGAGGACTTCTCCTACCTGCCCTTCTTTGTGATGATCATCTCCGTGCCCACCGAGCTGAACTGCTTCCATAAGGAAGAGTTCTCCAGCTCCATCTTCACCTCACCTTGGTGGGGTTTGGAGGCCGATTCGCCGGAGACCGGGGGAGGGGCCAGCATCCTCGGGGCCATGTCACAGGTAGGAGGGAACAGCGGTATGTGAGCAGGGGCTTCCCTCTCTGTACCAATGAACAAATCCAGGGTGAAACGAATTAACATGAACGGTAAAAATAGATCAAATACAGCACACAGAAGTTTCATGCACATAGACTTTCAAAGCCGTTGTGTATATTTCAATACACTTTCCGCTGGCTCTTTATGTGTAATGATAAACTTTCTTTTAAATGAAGTGAAAAGGCACAACTCAGGCTTTGGATCTAACATTTTCTTGGAGCTTTGTTGATCTTACAACTGCATTAAATGCTCCATCACAGTCCTGTCCTCCAGTTTCTGTCGTAGACACAATAGCTTTTCCTTTTATAAACATTAAAGACTTAAATTCCTAAATAAACCTTTGTTATCTTTAAGTGAATTAAAATTAAAAATGTGGCTGTCCATTTCTATATTCAGCGTTCCTCTCACTCATGAATGCTGGGTCTCACCTCTGTAGAAGCAGTCTCTGATCCTTTGAGGACCCAGAGTCAAACCTGGGTGTATGTCCACACTCAGCATTGTCCTGGTTTGTCTTCGTCTATGAGCTCGTCTTCCTCACTTGATGAAAAGAAACATTCTTTGATTGCCTTTGGTCCTTCTTGACTCCCCGTATTAAAAAAAAGTATTCTACTGTCTAAAACTAAAAGTTGTTTGGACAGAGATCGCTACTTAAAATATCACTTGGTTTCTGGCTCTAGTTTGTGCTGGCTTTTACTATAAGAGCCCCGAGTGCTGTTTGACTCCTTTAAATAGGTGTGTGGGACTTCACACTTTCGGCCAAATGGTCCCATTTCCACCTAGACCCTCATTTGCCTCCCCATCTCTCCACCCTATCTCCTCAGCTTTCCTTCTGTCCCCAGTAAACAAATACAAACAATACTGGTCATCCCTGGGGTGACTGGAAAAATCCAGTCTCAGTTCAGCATCAGTGAAGAGCATAAATGTGTTTTTGTGCACAATAAACTTCATTGATCTATTTGGACTTGAGCATCCTGACCTCTACTAAAAATACTGTGGATGCATGGTTGGTACAACTTATTTGTTAGGATTACTCAAAAAGATGTGTATAGAAAAACAGAATATACATAAACAAAAAGCCTTTCCACAAGCCTGATTTTGAGTTTGCAGACATAAAGATACAACATAACGTGGTAACACAACATGCATAAGCTGATAGGTGGTTCTAGCCTTATATTTCAACTGTCAGACTCAGGGGTTTTGCATAAAGACATCAGACCAGATGTTCTGCATGGCCCAACTCTTAACTCTTGATGTCGATCCAAACCTGGATCAGAATATATTTCATCCCTGTTGAAATCAGAGGCCATAAACTTGCACCCGTTTGCATCGACTGTCAGTAGTTTGTGCCACACTGGTAATCGTTTTGACATAGCTCTACTACACATTAACTTTAATTGTTCATTTGCTTCGATTACATATCCTGTGTTCACTCAAACATGCTGTAATTCATTTCATTTAGCTCCTGAACAAACATTTATGCTCCTCACCACCTTATAACAGTCCTAATGTCGTTTCAACTCCAGAGTGCTCCTTTAATCGGCTAAGTTGGTGCTTTTACACGTCAGTGTTCAACAGCTCCAGTTACTTAAGGCTTTATAAAGCTTTTACAAATAAAATTCAGTGTCCAAATGATGGAGCTGCAAAAAACTTGCTTCACCTACTCTGCCAACGGGAAATGTAATTAGTCAAAGTGTATCCATCAGTCATTTTATAGTACAGGATGCGTAACAGCACTAGTATTACTCTTGTAGTTACACATCCCTGAGATTCACTTATTTGTTTGCACAATCTGAGGAATGCTAAGGCTTTTATGCATGCACATGAATCTTGGAGTTTATTGGCAGCCCCCCTGTAGATGTTTGACGACCTGGTGACATGTTTCTTCCTCCCAGCGGTCTGCTTGTTAAGCTCTCTCAGCGGGGAGTCAGGCTCTGAACGCAGGTGGAAGGGGACGACAGTTTGGCCCACGGCTGCAATTTGATTGCTAAACAAACATAAATGTCTAAAAGTCTCTATAAATTTGAGTTAAACTACAAAGTTTACGTGACAGCACCGTCTGACAAAACATCTTCTAAAATATCCAAATTATCGAGAAGAACTCATTCAGACCAAATTCTGATGTATTCTTTGCAAGTAGCAACATTATAATCCAGGGATCTTCAAAACTGCACATTAACAAAATTGAATAATGTATAAATCTCAAGATAAGAGATTAAGTCAGGATATGTCATTTATCCTATCAGGATCTCAGCCTTGAGGCAGATATATGAAAACAGGGTGAATAAGTTGCCATGGAGATTTATCTTGTCTAGAGATGTATCTTGTGTCTTGAGATTTCTTTTTTATCCTTGTTATAACTAAGTTTACAACCAGACTTTTTAAAATCCTGCTGTTTATCTGTCAGCGTTCACTAAGATCAGAAATAGATACAATTAACAATTATTCATGATCTTCAGAGTTCATAGCACATTATTTTCTTAGCCTGCATTAACAATTTTATAAACTGTAATCCATTATTGTGAACATCATTATATAAAGTTCACTTATTCTGTAATTATAAAGGTGAAGTCTATCAAACTTTTTTTTTTAAACTCATTTAATGAAAAAGTTAAATGTGAAACATTTCCTCCAGGCGTTAAAGCAGTCCACAACTTTTCCAGCCTGTTTTTTTTTTTGTTGTTGTTGTTGTTGTTGTTGTAAAATTCAAATGAGAATATATTTATTAAAATAATGAAAAAGAGAACGAAACAGCCTGCAGCCGTGGCATAACTTGACTTTTTAAAAATTTTATTTTACACAACATTTGAAATAGAGATTATTTAGCAAAACTAGGGTTATGCAAACTACTCTAAAAGTATAACAAGTTATTTTGTGGAGCCATTTTTACTTTATAACATCAGACTTTCATATAGTTAAATCTTTTTTTCACACTATATGAGAAAATATAATGTAGTGATGTACAACCTCAAAACTGCAAGTTTAAAGCAAAAAGGTGCAAAAAGTTTAAAGTTTGTGTAGCTGCTCTTACTTGCAACTGTCTGAAATGTGTCCAGAGCCACAAAGAAAACTTGAACTTGATGACGTCATCAGCCTTCATCATCAAGTTCCTTGAGATAAGAAGGATCACAGCAAATCCTTCGATGAGTATAATGTTTATTAGATTATCTAAAAATAACACACAAGTGGATGTCTAACAGTTGTAAGAGTTCCTGCAGACAAAAACCTAACAAACAGCCGCCCCCGAACCTACCTGTTTTCAGGCCCCCGGGGCAACATAAAAGTGACAGCTGGAGTCGGTTTACACGAACGAAGTCTACATGTTGTTGTAGTTGTTGTTTTCCTTCTCCATTTGTGTTTGTCGTTGGGGATAAAAGCAAGTGAGGATCGAGGGGAAGTGGAGGTGTGAAGGGCATGCTGATACAAGGGCCGTTAGCTTGATGGAGGCAGCGAGGTGTGTGATGTCTCCTAATGTTTTTACGAACAGACAGGTGCGTCGCAGCCACAAGACGCTGTAAAGGCCAGCGATGAGGCTTGTAGCTGTAGTTTAGCCTCTGTCACCGCTCGAACGGGGGAAGGGAAGACTATCGGCAGAGCATCAAGTATTACCACAGGCCTGTGCTTTGGCACTCATGAGCAAAATGGATTGATATCTAAATATGTTTGCTCAGTGAGGTCTTAAAAGGCCAACCTATAAGAACTTATGGGACATAATACAGTCCAGGGTTTTTCATTTGGCTTTAAATCCCTCCTAGTTGACTCAGACTGATGCTGATTTCCTGCTGCTTTAACACTTCCTGCAGACCGGGAGATTACATGTCTGTGATGAAAAAAGCCTTTTAATCTGATCAGATTTATTTATTTTTTTGTATGCTCAATGCAAACAGTTCCTTTTAAAGACATTTTTTGGGCCCTAAAAATACTTTTGAACCAAACCGAAAGGTCGAGGCCTCCGACTTTCAGGATTAAAACCCACTTTGTGTCGCACCTAAACAGATTCACTTCTTGCACCGGCCATATGCATTTATATTACAGATTACATCCTTTTCTGTCAGCTCTCCTTTTCTGTAAGCTGATTATATTTTGTCTTAAAATCCATTTCAATCAGCCAGGATCTATTTTTATTAAGGTCTCAGTAGATATACATTTAAATAATGTACAAAGAAAGCACTTTTCATCACAGCATGAGATGCATTTTAACAGTTTATTGTGTGTTATTACAATCAGTAGATGACAGAAACTGCATGTTTTCCAAACATCTCGCATACATCGGTTTTGATTAATTCAGTCAACACAATGACATTTAATCAAACAGACCAGCAGCTGTAAATCAGAGTCTTTCAGACAACCTGCAGAGGGTCTCTGTCTGCCGTCGACACCGCCACCGTCACGCTTTCAGGAAGACGAACAGCCAGCCGCTCCCTGAACACGGCCAGGAAGCCTCGCTCGCTGTTGCTGTGGTCGCTGAGGATGACGCTGGTTCCCCTCGCCACTGCGTCCAGCACCTCGTGGTGGGACATCTCTCCTGGAAGTTAAAATAAAAGAGAGATACATAAGTGAATGCTGTCTGGTAGACACAACTGCTTCTCATTAGGTTTTCTTGTTAACCTGTGACGTAGAGGTCTGCCTCGACTCCACCCAGCACTGAGGCCCCAGAGCCCGCACATACGGCCACGGTGCTCACAGAGGACTCTGGAAAGTATCAGAGGAGTTACTAGATTACATCATTAAACACATCTTAATATGCAATATGACGTTTATTATAACGGTTAAATAACCTTTTTCACGTGTGTGTCCACTCTCTCTCACCTAATGTTTGCCCTGATCCCAGAGCCAGTCGCAGATGACTTAAACCCAAGTGGGATTTCATTTTCTGGATGGCTGCAGCCACGGTTACCGGTTGATCCAAAACACTGAGGCGGCCTTGGCCGTGGCCTGGTAGAGGCCGCTGCAGGGAAGTTACGAGAGAAAAGTCACTGTTGTCCATGAAACAGAATACCAGAAATAGCATTGAGTGTAACTGTTAAATTTGAGTTTTGTTTCATTATTTAAATTAAATATCAGATTGTGATTTCTAGCCAATTAAAATTGTATCTTCTTGTTGTGAAGCACTCATGATGTACCTTTTCTAACTTCAGGATCCTGAGGGACTGGCTGGGAGAAGTGTGTCGTAGCAGGGTCTGGACGCTAGGGGTCAGTGTTGAGTCACTGCAACTTACACTGACGTGGATACAGCTGCTGTCTGAGCTATCAACACGAGAGAAAATTCATTTTTATTTGTGAACATTGCAAAAAGTCTGTGATGGTGGTTTCAGCATGTGTCGGACTGGTAACTAAAGCTCCTCTGTATAGTCCATTACTATCACAAAAGGGTACAGCATAATTGAAATAATTCACAGCCAAACTATGTGGTTTCAAGTCTTTACACTGCTGTCAAAAGCATTTGCAAGTTGTAATCTTGAAAATACAGTTTTTTTCCCAGCTTAGCATTAATTGCGTCTTTTCATATTTTCTGTATGATAGGGTAGGCAGAATTCATTGCATGTTTTGGAGACTCTCTGCAAGTTTAATCTCTGTAGTTATCGCTCCTATAACCAAACTAGACGAATATGCAAAGCAAACAATGACACTTTACCTTTCTTTGTTGCTAATCGTTATACACATCACTGAATACAAGCTTAAGTCTGTGCACACAACCTGCTTCCTAAATGTAGCTGGGTTGCTCCACCATCACAAGCCTTCAGTTCCTCCATGACGGTGTTCAGTTCCTCTTTGCTCTGAACCGTGAATTCCAGTTTGTGACTGTAGGAGATGCCACCAGTGGCCTGACTTAGCACAGAGACCTGACCGCTGCCTGAAAGTCAAGAGACGCACGAGGGATGGGAAATGAAAAAAAGACACAAAAAAAAAAAAAAAACACCATCAGTGGATCAGTGTGGATTGTGCCCTTCATGTTCTTAAATATGCAGTTGCAGCTTATTTTCGCTTTAGAACATCCTCTTACCAAGGCCTCCAACCAGCCAGTCATTCACGCCTCCTTTGACACTATCCCATGAAGTATGAGGGGAGAAGATTGCTATCCCTACCTCAATGGCTCGGATGGCCAATCGTTGCTTCCAGTCTTTCTGAACAAGTCGCTTGATTGACCGAAACAATGGGGGGTGATATGAAATAATGAGGTTGCAGCTCATGGCTTCTGCTTCCTCCATAACAGCATCAGTGAGGTCATTGGTTAGCAGGATGGTTTTAATGGGTCGAGATTTGCTTGGTTCGACCAGCAAGCCGACATTATCCCACGATTCAGCGAGTGACAGAGGAGCAAGCTGCTCCAGCACCTGCAAAATATCCCTCAACTCCATCCCACCACTGAGATGAGCAGAAGAGAGGTACCGGGTGGAGGAGAAACAGGGGGATGGATGCAGGAGGGCTGAGATTTGTCTGTTTGCAAAGAATCTGGGATTCTGAGTAGTTTGGACCAATGAAAGGACAGATGAAGATGGTGAAGCTGAGGAGCAGAGTGCAGTCTGAGAGTTTAAAGATTTTCTGGTCCAAAGTCTTCGATTACTGAGTGCTAAAAAGGTCCAAGAGAGGTTTCTGCACCCAGTCAACATCAGTAGAGGTCTGTGAAGACAAAAATAAGAAAATAAAACAGTGTCTGTACTAGGTGATACATGATCACTTTTATTAGCGATCAGTTTTAAGTTAATTTTTCTGCAGACCGAGGAATGATTCATTATGTATTTGATAACTAATCCTATAATTTAAACAAAACTATAAACTACTGATGAAGTGCAAAATACTAAAAATTTTATTTTATAGTTGAAACCACTAACTATTTTAACTTTAGACTCATCTGTAGATAATTATCTCAACTATAATAACTATTATTTCTACCTGTTCAGTTATCAACGACAAGTATTGGTATTTTTCTGGTAGCTGAAAATCCAAGGTTGTTACGTTTATTTCTCAATATTGACGTTTGTAGACAGTTACTTACTCAAAACAATACCAAATATGTACATTTTTTTTACTTCGCCTATTCCCTACAGCATTCCTGTCGGAATAAAACGAGCTGTGACTGCAGACATGCGGCTACGTTGCTAACATTAGCAACACACTTAACTGTCACAGAAATTATTACATTTACACAATTAACACACCGATATATGCAGAAGTTACCTTATCATACTTTCTGCTAACTTTCACGGGAGATTAACGTAAAAGGTACGTGGATAAACAAATTTTTGTCGCATTGGCAGAATCATAACATGCAAACTTACTTGAGAGAATAATGTCCTTCCTCGGCTTCCGTTGATTGAACGGAAGAAACGCGTGAGCGTAATTTTATAATGATAAATTAATATATTAAAGAAAAAGATAGAATAAGATAGTTTTACTGAATCGTTTCTCGCGAATATGACACATTTAACGTAAAATGAAGCTAGATTAATATTATTATTAGTTCTATTTCATATTAGAAATTGAACAAAATACATGAAACTATTTCTTTTATTACACAAGTACTTTGCGTAATGAAGCAGTTACTTTTTGAATTGAGATGTTTCTGAATATGTCCGAGTTTTCTTAAAATTCATTTATTTTTAGTTACCAATCTGTGTCAAATCTTCAACACACTGACTTCCACCCAGAAAAGGAGTGCTGCAGTTCATCGACTGACCACTAGGGGCTGTCTCCAAAAAAAGAGTCAATGTCTGTTATCTCATATGTCAAAATATAATACTTTGCAGTAGAAATAAATACGTTTATAGCCTGATTCAAAAAATTCCTTGGCCTCCATAGCTGGTGATTGCGAGCCCTCATCGCGCTATTATATATTAAGTAACATGCCTTTATTTTTGATGCTGCCAAGATCGACATTTGATTTGCACTGCAGATGTTTTTCGGCAACGCTGCAGTTCTCGGTGTACATGTGCTGATAGAGATGGGATTTACGCTTTGTTTTGACATATGGTGGTTGAACCTCGGTTTTTCTATGTCCAACCCGTACTTTGTAATGATCAAGAGACTATCAAAACCGCATAGCAGAGGATGGTTTCGATCCATCGACCTCTGGGTTATGGGCCCAGCACGCTTCCGCTGCGCCACTCTGCTTCACGTACTGTAAATACGAAGTGATGCACAGAAAGATACAGTAACATCTGGATTAGTCCACCGGTATTATGTTATTATTTTTTCTGTGAATTGTCTGAAACTCCTTTTGCTATCCTACTCCCATCAAAGAAGTAATCAAAACATAAACCAGGATTTTATTTATCATTGGATTAGCACAAAGGTTGACAACAGCTAGTGGTGCAATAGGTTTACAGTCTTTGATTTTACCCTGAAGTGAGCATGGTTAACCCAAGGAGAGGGACATGACACAAAACGACTACCATAGGCTGTAAAAACACTGGATGGAGTATTAAATAATCCACTGGTTGGCACTTGATTGTTGCTCATCATGCTGCATTGCACTCTTGGGATATCCGCCATGTTGGTAGCTACATGTTTCATTCTGTACATCAGCAGTAGAGGGTAGCAACATGTCTGTTTATCTGGTTTGGTACTATTTGTACTTTGCTGTATAAACAGGATGCAGAATTACTGGTTAGAAACTGTTGCATTAAGTACAGAAGTATTTCTGTAATGGGCGAACTTCACTTTACTTCCAAAGCTACCAACATAGTCGTCTTGTCCCATAATGAAGCAGGCATCCACCATTTGGATTAATAATTTTTTTCATTTTTCATGTGACAAGCAGCACACATTCAGCATAAAGTGAAAAATTACACAGTAACCTGTTTTAAATAAGGTAATATTTTCAACACAGTGATTAATCACACCTACCCACAAGGAGGCTCCTGAGCTGAGCACTTCCTACGCAGCACTCATACACTGACCATTTCTCCTAGATATGGGTATTAAAAACACAATTTGGCGCTTTGTACCTGGGGTGGATTATGAAAAAGCACAAATGGAATATAATCCTTGGACCTATGATCTATTTTTGTGAACAGCAGTTGCACTGAATTGTGGTCAGTAGGCTACTTGTGTAGATGTGCAGTATTCAGTAATGCCTCCTGATGCTTTGGCCATGTTTTACTGGGATAACTACCGGTATATTTTATTTCCTTTGTACTTAATCTCTCAGACTGGAGAACTTACTTTACAAAAAAATGAACAGATTCAGAACTGTCCAAACAATACAGCATTTGAATATAATTTAATTAAGATAAAAATGGCCAGTTTACAAAGGTGAATTTAATCAGTTACCTTTATATAGCTTTGGCTTTACATAATACAGTTTAAAATGCAATGTTACGAAACAAACTCACAGATTATTGTAAACAAGAACAGACTAGTACTTTGATAAGCTGTATTATATGCTGTGGGACAAGTGGTCTCGCAGATATCCAAGCTGCGCCCATCTCTTCTCAGAAAGATTACCAGCAGTTTGGCTATATGCAAATAAATCTGTTTGAAAACGATGACTGCGAAGGGTTAAAAATGCATTTCTGGCATAACAACAAGCTTCTGGGCAGAATGGTTTCCTCGGGATTGAGTCACAGAGTGACCAAGAGAGATTATTGTGGATTAAAGTGGTAAAGGTCAGGGCTAGATGTTAGGGGGGATGAGGGAAGGATCAGAGCAAAGGCAGGGCATCAAGCATTACATCATCCGTATCTTCCTGCAGGCTCATCAGCCTATATGCACCACAACGCTCTGAGTAAATAGACCCTGCTCTTCAAACACCCTCGCAGGAGAACTTTTGCAGAAAAAGGTGAATTAGTGAGTCTTGGAAGCAGATACTTAAGATATATGTGTGATTAAGCGTGTTGTCAAAGGCATCACCTGTAGTATCCAATCTATTTAGTGCCATTCACAGATGTGTTTTTAGGTATTAGGTTCAGGGTGTTCACAAAAATGAATTCACTTTTGTTAATTGGCTCTATAAACCCTTGTGCCCCATCTGTCTGTTTGTCGTGCTGTAACATCTGGCCGTCTGGCTTGTCCTTTGTTAAAGTACACAGTGTCCCTCTTCCAAATTTTTTATTTTCCAGTTGGTTCCTGATTTTATTCTAAATGTGTCATATTTTTTCCCTCTTAGTGCTGACACAATAAATGAATTCTGTTTTTGTCATCTCAGGACATGGACCATATTTGGTCACATTCTCTTTATCCAAACGTCTTTCAAAAACAGGAGCAGACAGCTTATTCAGCCCTCATTTTTACTCACAGAGGAGCATCACTAATGTTTTTGGTTTGTAAATCCCCCTTTTGGACACAATCCACAGCTTAGTGCATCTATTTATGGAAGAAGCAATTAGATGTCATGATACAAGTCATCGTGTTACTAGGCAAATGTTTTACTTTTCTTTGTTGGCAATAAAACAAAGTACTTATATAAACTACTTCTACTGCACATTGAGATTTTGGCACAAAGGATTTTTTTTTCTTCTCTTGTGCATTTAAATATTCCTGTATACTTACACATTTTTACATGTTTTGTTTTATTAAGAATACAGTTTTCTTTTACTGGGATTTAATTTGTTTGATTCAGTCCAAGAAAGTTAAAAAACTAAATATATATTATCACAAATTTTCATTAACAAAGGTATAGCTATGAATTCTTTATAAACTTTAAAGATTAATCATATTTTTTAAATGACAAACAACAATCACTGCATGAAACACAGAAAAATCATTTAGATAAAAGTTTTAAATGTACATAGAACAAAGAAAACAGGAACATCTAAAACAGAAATTTTCTCGGAGATGTTACTGTTGCTAATTTTGAAGTTTACACCAGAAACACGTTTAAAATGAATTTGGAGCAGGGCCATGACGTTATCTACAAAACTCTGGAAGATGGTGTTGAAATTCATCCAGGGAGAAGGCAGCAGCTTTTTTTTTTTTCCTTTAAAAAAAAAATAAATAAAAAATCTGTAATTTGGAGTTGTTGCTGCACATATTTTAGACAATAGTGATAATGATGACAGTCTTTGCCTCAATAGTGATGACAATTTTCAAAAGTGGTCATAAGTCATTAAAAAGTAAAAACTACCCATTGTTTGTTTTTATTGCAGCACTCCTGCAGGGCCTGATCATTAAAACCTTTCATTATTGATTTTCGGTCTTGTCCCAGGCGAACAGAGACTTCTGCTAATGTTATAACTCTTTTTTTTTTTTTAAACACATTCTGGAACTTTACATTTAAAGGAATATTACACAAAAAAACCTGACCTCTGTTATTAGATGGTAAGTTGTGTAAATTTTTGTTCGGGGCCAAAACACTGTGAATCAAAGCAGTTTTGAGAGAAAACAGAAATTAAATTTGCAGGAAAAAAAACTGTTATTTTTAACACAAGGGGGCTACAAGACTAAGTCAAAATCTATTGCTATTTTCGCCTTCTGACAAGATTTAAATAATGTAATTCTGCTAGTGTTGGAGTGGTTAGAGTCCCTATTTACAAACCAAGAAAGTTTTATTTTTGTGTGTGTACAAAAAGTGCATAAAAAATGCAGTTTGTAAAGTCACCTCTATCTGTTGCTGCTGTTTTTCTGTCATAGGTTATGTACACGTTGACTACCTTTAAACAACAAAAAGATAGAAAAGGACAAGAGTTAACGTCCTCTTCATCTATGGACCTGGACTAGTAATTACAGTATATATTTATAACAAAACAGGTAAACATTAGAAGCAGTAAGTTTAATAATATCTAATATCTATCTAATAATATGGGGTTGTTTGAACTTCGAAATGTTCCTTTAAGAAAATTATTATCATTTTTGCTTTTCATTTGATCATAAAGTTATGAACTTTCTCCTAAAAGACTGAGCTTCTCTGCTCATTTCATACCACTCAATATAAAAGATTAATACTGACTAATCCATTGAGCATATTTGTTTATTTTTCCAACCAAGTTTTTTTTTTTTTTTTTTTTTTTTTTTTTTGGTAATGTCTCAAACATTTCCAGTATTTTATGAATCAAAGCCCAGTCTTTGGGGAAAAAATTCATTGTGTCCGAAAAAAAAAATGCACATATTTTTTTTTCCATTTTGTACCATTTCAAAATAAATACATAGTGTATATTTATATATTTAAAACAGAGCCCAAACCTTTTTTTTTTTTTTTTAAAGAAAAAGCATTATGTGGAAGGTCAAAAAAGATGCAACACTGGTTATATGAGCAATACATTTATTTCCAAAAAATCCAATTCAGCAAACCAATCCAAAAATGACTTGCTGTATTTACAATACTAATAAAACAATATACTTCCAGTGGTTTATAAACTCTTTCCATTTTGACATTCATAAAACAATGTCATCATATTGCTCAACATTTGCATAGCTACAAAAACCTCTTTGAGATCAGTTTGAAGTTGTTTTCTCTCCAGCATTTAACAAGAATCTTCTTATTTTTTTGTGTGTCTTTTTTGCTCTGAATAGTGCACAACTCAATCTGTCAAAGGGTTTTGAAGGAAAACAGTATCTGTGATAATGCATGAATATACAGTAAAGGTGCAAATAAACTTTCATGATCGAGCTTGTTGTCGGCCATCATTGATGGGACATCATTCTGACAAACTCTGTAAGGAAGAAGCACAGGTCAATTACTTTAATGTGTAATCAGAATTAAAAAATCCCATCTATTTAAATCTGGTCTACTCAAAGTACACATTTGATGATGACAGTATTAGGATGCTACTGCTTTTGTCGGTGCAGGTGAGCAACATTTTCTACCTTCAAAGTCTACTGTGCCGTCTCCATTGTCATCGGCCTCTTTCACAATGGCGTCGATCTCTCTGCGACTCATGTGCTCTCCCATCAGCTTAGTCATGGCTGCTCGCAGCTCCTCCGTCGTGATCTCTCCATCTCCATCCATGTCGAACTACCCACAGGAAAACGGTGACAAAAGTGATTAACTTAACTTAACAGATGGTTAAGTCAAATCTGATTCATCGAGAAACCAAACGGTTGCTTCTCGCAGTTTTTGATGCTCACCTCTTTAAAAGCATCTTTAAGCTCCTTCACACCGATCATCCCGGCTGTCTCTGCCAGGAGCTTCGGAGTCATCAGCTCCACAAAGTCCTCAAAGTCAACTCTGCCACCAACTACAGGGGAAAAAGAAGCAGCAACACTAATTATACATGTTTTTCCCTCCATCTTTTCAACCTTTATTTAATTTGGGTTTGAAATCTCTTATTGAAGGAAGTCCTGATATGTGATTTATCATTTATGACTTACAAATAAACTTCTAACCTAAAGACCTGAATCAAGAAGTTGAACTTTATAGATTTGGTTCAGGGGGAACTTACGGTTCATATTGATATTTTGGCTGAGCTCAATCAGCTCCATCTCAGTGGGCATGTAGCCCATCGTTCTCATCAGATTCCCCAGGTCCTTGCAGCTGATCAGCCCATCCTTGTCTTTGTCAAACTCGTTGAACGCATCACGCAGCTCTGCAGAGCGCCAGATAACATCAGATGTGCGTGAGAGGAAACAAAATCAAACATATAGCAGGTACAACAAACAGGCCGTGAAATGATGAGAACATGAGAACCTTACCATCAATCTCATCATCAGCCAGCTCTCTTGTCTGTTAAAAAAAAAAAAAAAAGATAAATGCTAAAGTCAGATCTTGTATGGTCTTTCATTAAATAGAAAAAAAAAAAAGTGGTTTTTAAATACTTATTAAAAAAAAAGACCAAACTAAGACTAAGTTCAGATTGAAGTTGCAACGTAACAAAGAGATTAAACTGCGGGATGGAGGTTTGGATGGCATGGCTTCACATGTAGATTATGGGCTTCCTGTCAGTCAGAGACATAATCGGCATGTGATTGCAAAGAAGAGGGCATAGAGAAGTCTGTCTCCTTTGATCCTGTAATCTATTGGTTTATAATCCAATCACCATTGCACAGCTGTTTGCAAACTTCACGATGAAATAGGAAGTACCTTTTACTGCTCATACTTACAATGTTTTTCCCTCCTCGCAAGAAAATGCACGCTGCACCAAAGCTCATTTCTGCAGGAGGAGAATGGTGTGAGATCAGTTAAGATTCAGCATCTTAAAACATGTCAAAAAAGTTAAAACGGTTAAAAACAAATAGTCATCTGAGAGGTTATCTAAGAATAAAATTACAAAGCAATGACAGATTGAGATCGTTCGCACTCACCTTCTTCTGGTGATTTCTGCTCACTCAAGTCCACCACACATGAGCCCCGCGGGCGAATCTCAGCAGCTGACCCCTGCAGCTCACAGTCGCCCTTTCTCTCCTTCTTCTCTTTCTTACTCGTTCTCTTAGAGTCAGGCGCTTCTTTCTTCATCCAAGACAGCTTTGCGTCTGAACGCGCGGTGACCCAGTCTGCCCCACCTGCTGGGATGCTGCAGGGTTGTATGAGGTGGGTGTGGCTGCATCCAGGGTTGTATGCTGGTCGGGGGAGGAGTCAGTGGCGCGACTGGAGGACGGCAGGCTCAAGTATGAGCAGAACACATGATGTTCTGGTCTCCAGCTGTGTGATGACCTCTGCTAAGTCAGTAATAATAAAGCTACCTGAACCCACAGCCGGCAGAAAGGAAACAGTCAAACGCTGTCAGATAACAGGTTTACTGTGAGTTCATCAATTAGACGCTTTAAAATTCTTTCAACTCCTAAAACATAGCAATATTTTAGTAAAGTCTTTAAAGTCATCATTTTTTTTCTGTCAGTTTTAAGATCATTTCATTTCTCTTTTTTTGTCAGAAAGATTTGAAAAAGAACACACTGATGTCTACAAATGACTTATTTAGTCCGCAGAAGTTGTTTTGTGGGCGTAATAAAAAAAACAAGCTTCTAAATGTAGTATTTCTGATTCATATATGACTTTAAAACTATGAAGATATGGTCTCTTCTATTACTTATCGGCTGATCATTTAGCAGAATACTTAAAAAGCACATTTTTTGCTTCTCAATAATCCATGCTTTAAAATCCCAAATTAATTTATCTTGTAAATTTTTAATTCCATTAAGAAGTCCTTGTTTATTATGCTGAATTTTGTTTACATGGCCTGATTTATATATCCTTCTGCTCATTTACAACTTCTATTTTTATGTGTGTGTGTTTTCTTATGGTGTTACCTGACAACCATATCATAAAATCACGTAATTGCATAAAACTGACCATTATTACTTTTGTAGAAACTTCTTGCTCTGCAGAGTTCATTTTGATCCTGTTCAATGTAATGTTTGTCTCAAAATAATTCATATATAGTGTAGAAGACCGATAGATTCATATAACCTATATCAAATATATAATATCTGGATTTGGATTAACCTCCGAAGACCTGGTGCAATTTTTTTTTCTTGTTGCTTTGGGACCCAGTTAAGAACATAAATATGACGTAGACAGCAAAATGTGTGACGTGCATATTTGTGTATGTCGGTTCTTAGGAGGTTAAAAGTGATATGTGAAATTCTTTTTTGGTTCAAGAAACCATTAAGAATTATTTCTGTATCATCAGTGGGATATGTTCATTAAAAAATGGGTAAAAAATATATGTTTTTCATACAATATGATTAGTTGTTCATGGTTTTACAGTATATATTCAAAATAAGCATTAATACACAGAACTTCCTCAACAAATTATTAGCCTGGTGTCACAATAAAACAACAAAGGCTTATATGAATTCTCTCCTTTTCAAAGAATCACTGTTAAACAGATTTTTGTCATATTAAAGGGTCACGGGGCCTAGTAGCTTTTATCTCATTTTGTGGTAATCTGGAAAAAAAAAAACAAAACAACAATTTGTCAGATTTGTGTGACAAAAAGTATTGTTTTTTTCCTTAATCTACCCACACAATTAACAGCACAGAGTCAGCCCTGATTTTGTCCAGCAGCGATGTTGATGCTAAGTCTTAATTAACCGTCTAAGTGGAAACTCAGACACACCGAGTCTCCATGGAATCATGTCCTCTGAACTTCTTCCCTTTGTATGCTTCCTGGTTATATAAATCCATCTAAAATCTGTTTGCATAAGAACTTTAATCCACTGTCCCATGCAAGGGAAACTAATGATGGTTTATTATCTTTTTTTTTTTTTTTTTTGTCTCCCATCATTGCAGTGGGCCAAGCTGAGGAGATTATAAAAGACCAAACCCACAGCTGTGAGAGAGGATGTTTGTGGAATGGAGGGCTGGAGGTATATGGGTGAGGCGATCATGACTGGATACAAGGGAGTGAAGGGAGAGACGGGTTGGGTAGTAATAGGCTTAGTATCACTTTAATTCTGAGAATAAGAGAAGCACTGATACGCGTTACAGGATGGTGAAAAATGTGCTATGATGTTGATTAGTTAGATGGAGTTACATCATATAAAAACCACATGAGCCATAACTGTTCCACGTTTGACCAGTTAGCTCTTTGTATATATATCTATGTCTATATAAATATCTATTTTATAGACATAGATATTTTAAAT
>JAOWBL010000011.1:3585992-3610875 GCA_028564865.1 Zenarchopterus dispar | reverse complement strand
TATATGTATACATATATATATACATATAGATATAGATATAGATATAGATATGCGTGGTGGTGGTGGGGGGGGGGTAATGTATATGTATGTATAAAAATAAAACCTGTTGGTGGAAGCTTATCATACCTGTTGTATCCATACCTGGCAATCAGTTAAAAATGAGAATAAACAGAAGGTGAAGCAGGGAAATGCTCACTTCATTTATCTGCTCTGTATGTTCTGACATGCACAGATTACACCTTGTGGGTTATGTAAGAAAACGCTGAGCTAAATAAATCATATGTGTAACCGAGATGACGTGTGTCTGTATGTTATGAGATCATTTGGTATCAAATCAGCCTGACAGAAGGAAAAATTCAAAATCCATGAAAGGAAGTTTTTTTTTTTTCTTCTTAATCTTTGTAACCAGCTGGAAAACTAGTCCAAATGGTCTTTTATAGCAATTAATAAATTGTTATGTTTCCTGGATACATTATGCAACACATTCCCTCTATAGTATCTTTACTGTCTCACCAAGTATGACATAATAATCTGTTATGTCAAACATTGAGTAGTTTTCTATGGGTAGATGTGTGACCTGACATCCATTCAAATCTGTTGTAAGTCATCTCTTCATGTGATGGTGTAACTGTTTGGCTCAAGTCTTATGCAAGATATTTTTTCCCCTCACCTTCATGGTGTAGCATAGAAAAACAGCTGTAGAGCTGGAAAAAATCTGGCATCTTTATCACTTCATCAGGCTGCAAGGTTGCAGACAGAGGAGACGCAGTCCTTTAATAACAGGGAGTTTAATCATTGAGCTGTCCAGTCCTGTGAGCATTACCAGCGTTTGTATTTCTGTAAAAATTCAAGTTTAGTTGCTATCAGATATGATGATCTTTTTCTTTGGTTTTTAATCTCAGTGAGACTTAAATTTCTTATTTAATATTAGCCATTTTAATCCATCTTATTGGAGTTGAATTTATATTGCGATGTTCTTTTATTTTTTTGTTTCTTTAAAAAATCTGTTTCATGTCTCTTATAAACCCTTTTAGTTCTTAGTTTTCAGTTATGTGCTGCACTTTGTTTCAGCTGTGGTTGTTTTTAAAGTGCTTTATAAATAAAGGTGGTATGGTAATGATAGATGCTGAAAACAGAGAATTTATGCTTTTTTTGTTCAAAACTATTGTACGCAACAAAGCAATTATCAGACGAGTGACAGATTATTTTCAAAACGTATATAACATGTGCTTCGTCAATTTTTCTGCATAAAGCACAAGCATTCATTTTTCTTTGTTTTATCTGTATACTTTTCTGTATGTTTTGTTATAAAATATATTTATTAACACTCATCATCTCAGTAAAAGTGTTATATGATATAGCAGTTTGGCTTTTTTTCTTTCTTTTTTTTTTTAACCACAACTCAGTATAAACAAAATTTACTAAACAAGCAGCCATTCCTAATGAGTACAAGCTGTTCTCAAAAACTTTTAATCCTCTGGCCCCCTTTCAGAGGACAGCTATTGCAAGTGAGCCAAGTGACACAGCTGAAAGATGTGGATTGGGATTAAAGATCAAACTGTACACACATTGAATCTAATTTTAAAAAATTAAGTCCTATCTTATTTTAATTCACATTAGCATATCTTAATTCTAAGATTTAATCAATTTTTAAATTGTAGAATATAACATCTTGTATCATGGTGTGAACAAGCAGGGAACCATCTAAAACCTGCAGGACTCCGGCCCTGGAGGACCAGGAATCCCCACCCCTGATGTAGAAGGTTGTGTCATGGGGGAAAAAAACCAAACTAAACAAAACACATGTCCCATATCAAAATGCTGAACACAATTATCTGCTGAGGTGACTTCTTCAAAGGGAAAAACTGAAAGAAATTGCTTTTAGATCTTTTATTTCCTATTTTATTCTCGTCAGTGTCACAGGAGGCTGTGACTCAGCTGATGGTCTCACTTGTCAGCTTAGAGATGGGGTACACTCCTAAAGTGACCCATAAAGGTCCATTAGAGTTTCATTTAAGTTAATTTTTAAGTCTTTGAAGACAGTATGAACTCAAGATATTTCATGTTTTTGTTTTTGTTCATGATCTTAATTTTATTTGTTGATATACATCCAGTTTTGCATTTTAGTCTTGCCACACAGAGATAAAACAATCACAAACCATGAAAATGTGACTTGTGAGTACCTTTTGCACCAAGTGTGTATTTTACATGTGATTTACCTCATTACACATGTATTTATTGTTGCTTTGTAAATCATTGTGATAGTTTGTGTAAAAAGTTCTAATTTTTTGTTTTTGTTCCTTTTTTGTCACAACTGCTTCATCTTCTTTGATCCCATTTAATATCACTTTGGGTTAAGTTTCCAGATAGCCTTAAATATGGCCAGTTGCATGTTAGTTTGGATATTGTGTGTATTGTATGGTTATTTTGTGTTTTATTGTCATCTCATGTCACAAATTGACCTTTTTGTCATTTTTAGGTACTTTAGGTCTACTTTCTGTCCCTTTTTTTAAGGACTTAAATTATATTGGATATGTAAGCGACTCTGTTGGTCCATTTGTCTGCTCCTGTTTAATAAAGTTTTCACAATAATACCATAAAATGTGACTTCCTGTCATTCACCATTCATAGTAGGTCTGTTTGTGGGATTCATATTTACCAGTATCTCCTTTTCCTTTCAGCTGTTCCCACAGCAAGTCATCCCTCTCCATTTAACTTTATCATCTGCATCCTCGTCTCTCACACCAACCATCCTCATGTCCTCCTTCACCACATCCAGTATCTCCTCTTTGGTCTTCCACTGGGCCTCCCACCTTAAAATCCTTTTCCCATTAAATTTACTATCCCTCTTCTGTACGTGTCCAAACCATCTAAGTCCGGCCTGTCTGACTTTATTACCAGTATACTTGACTGTAATATTTTATGGTGAGATTCTCCTCTGCCACATGGGGGCGCGTTATTGGACAGGCGCCTGCTGCTTTTGAAGCGTAGAAGAAGACCGTTTCCGTTTTCCTCTCGGCTCCCGCCCCGCTCCGCCATCATGAAGTCCTGAACAAAAACGGAGGAGAGTCGAGCAAAATGGGGGGTAACATGAGCTGGAGGTGAAACCCACTCACAGCATTGACGAAATGACATTGCGAAGCGGAGAACGGAGCGGAGTGGCGGATTTTAATGAACCAGTTTCCCGCTGAAAACGTCCCGGGTAGCTCCTGGCGTTACGTTATTTAGTTAGCAGTGCTGCTAACAGCAGCCAGAGCTAAAGCCCCTGGTTTCGTGGTGCAGACAGTCAGCCTTGCTTCTGGCTGGCTGCTCGGGTTAGCTGGCAGGCGTCAGGCAGCTGGCTGTCAATCCCACTGACACTCATGACAAGTAACGGAACACGCGCCGGCTGTCAAATTGACTGGGAGCATCAGGATGGCGAGGAGTTTAAGTAAAAGCATCGGCAGACAGAATGTGGTGTGTTCGTGTTGAATAGACACCAGAGCCGAGGGAAGGGCAGTGAGACCAATATTTTCCAGCCAGGCCAGTCAGCTAGCTCCAGAGCTAGCTACAGTGGATCCCAAAAGCCACGGTAAGGCGTGTTATAAATCATTCACAGTAGTTGAGCAGCTGAATGCGCATCTTTACCTTTTTGCATCGACTATGCAGCATTATGAGCTGCTTCACGGTGGGAATCTTACTGACATTAAAATGCAAGTTTGTTGCTGGCTCCTGACAGTCAATCTGGAGTTTCTGTCCTATTACAGTTGGATACATGTCATGTATTTCTTTGGTTAACAGGAGCAAAGATACCCTAATTGCTCGGCCAAGTGAAAAAAGCCATCTCGCTTGCTCAGCTGAAATGCAAACTAGACATGATACTCAAAGCCATATATTTAAATTAATACTCTTCTGCATGCAGTTTCTTTTCCATATGTATTCAGTTTACTCTTAATGCTGTAAATGTGTTGCAAGTTAAATAATATAGCTGAATGAAACCACATCACTGCAGCATGTTTGGTCTGATCCTGTGTTGTCTGCCACTGGTGTGATGTGGCTGAGCTCTTAAAAATAGACCAAGAGCTTGCCTTTGGCTTGCTTGCAATATTTAAACAACTTCCCATTTTTAAAGGGAACAAACGTTTCCTCTTTGAAGTTGGTGAAAACTGGCCAAAAGACCAACTGAATCATGTTTATTTTAAAGACTTTGGATGGAGGGGAAGCTCAGTTGCCAAGTGTTAGGGAATAGCTGTTATCCACATTAACTCTGTGACAGAGTCCTAATGACGGTTTTTCACACTCCAGGTAATTTTGACAGGCAATGCATTGCTTCAATGAGCAGCTCCTGTTAGTGCTGCAGTTATGCAGGAGCATCGACTTGGGAACCACCGATTTTTACATTCATCTAAAACAAATGCATTGCTTTAGTATATGTTATCCACTTTTGAAATGATAGCCTCAGATACATAACAACAAAATCTTTTTCTAAACGGACAACACAAGAGAAGTGTTTTTGTTTACCATTTTGCACAAATATCTTAAAAAAAGAAAAACATATTCACATCTTTTAACAGTCTGAGCCTAATTCAAGTCTATAACAACCACATATTTAAGTAATTCATTTACTATGTTTGTAATGAATGCTGCAGCTTAGTTTGTATTACCATAACTGTTCAGGAAACCTTTCATTGAGTTATCAAACCCTATTGTGGTTACAGGTTGTTATGATCTAGAAACACAGCTAAATGTTATGGTCAAGCTGATCTACGCAGTAAGCAAATTACGGACAACTTAATGGTTGGAAACTTAATGGTTATTGCACAATGTGCTGCTGTTTGCTGCTGAACATAATCATACTATCCTTTTATGATTTAGCTGATTCATCACTATAAAATAGCTCTCTAAATCTTGAGAGGTTTTCTGAGAAAGTTAAAGCTGTTCACTTCAAACTTTTATTTTACAAACAAACAAAAACATAACATAAAAGTAGTTTTAGATTTAAATCTTGAGCTTTTTTTTTTCATAAATTGATTTTGCCCTCAGATTTCCCAACATTTAAAAAAAGATTAAAAAGTAAAAGCAAATTGTATCAGGTCAAAATGTTTAAATTAAGCTATTTTTAAGATTCCCAGAGCTCAGACTTCATATTCAGGTTTTTCTACTGAATATCCATATACTTCTTAATGAACTTAGCCTCTGCTTTTATTTAAGCATTTCCATTGGCCTGTACAATGTCATGACTTAATGTTGGAGTGCAGCTCTAATGAATTGTTGCATTGTGAAACTTAGAAGTGATGAGGCAAATCAGACCAACCGCTATTTATCATCATTTTACTACTTAAAGCAAATCTAGAGATACCTCAAGCGGTTATTCAGCCTGGACATGCAAACAAGTGTGAACGCTTTCTGACGGGGACAGTGGTGTTATCAAATGTGTAGACTGGTGAAGGACCAGTGAATGACCAGTCAGAAAAAAAAATGTTTGGTTCATCATAGACTCAGAATTCAAAGCATTTGGGTTAGCATTTGCAGATGGAAGAAATGTTTTAAAAATAATTGCTGGTGTAAAAATATGCTGGATTTGGTACTTTAACAATCTTCTGCTGCTAAAAAGATGCAGCCTATAAAACAGTTAAATAAAACATTTAGCCAATAAAACATTTTCTTTTTCATTGGATACAAAGAGGGTGATGCTATACAACCTGTAGCTGGTAAAATTGTTTAAATTAACAACTTTGTAGGCAGATCCCTTAAATTTAAAAACAAAAATGAACAAAGGTTTGTCAGTGTTGTTTTCTCTTACATTTTGGGTTATGAGACAGATAGATGATGATTAAATTTGTCATTTTAAGCTGGTTGTAACATTGAATGTTTACAAGTCATTCATTTATACCAGTTATCATCCTTATTTGTATTTTTGTATGATATTACATTAACAGCACTTGTTGGGCAGGAAATGATTTGCTCCTATAAAGAGAAATAGCAAATGAAATGTGAAGCCATATTATAGTGTGTTGTTTGTTGGTGGGATTCAATGCTAAAGAAAAAAAAATACATATCCTAGATGTGCTTTGTAACTTTATTTATTTATTTTTTATTTTTTTGGCATTTGAGTACTGTTATATAGTTCCTCTTTTCCATATTTGATTGAGCAGAGTATGTATTTTACCTCAGCGGGATAAGTAGAAGAATTGCATATGTGCGTTATTTCCTTTAGCGGTCCAGGTGTGCTGATTATATGTGACAGAATAAACCGTATTACATTATAACTTGTGTGTCCAACACAAACGTTTGTAATCTCTCCAAACAACAGATGCTCACTCAGCGTGTGTCTTCCACTCTCACCAGGCGCTGGCCATGCCGTCGAGTGTGCGGGCCGGGAGCCTGAAGGACCCGGAGGTGGCTGAGCTGTTCTCCAGGGAGGATCCGGAGAAGTTCTTCACAGACCTGAGGGAGATCGGCCATGGGAGCTTTGGAGCCGTCTACTTTGTAAGTTACTTTATTGATGTCTGTACCAGGGATCAATACTGCGGGGGGCCCTCTTTGCAGTGATATAGATAAACTAGTCCTTTAGAAGCAATAAATTGTTTTTTATGGCTAGTTGGAGAGCATTATTTTAAATGAAAATATAAAAAAAACAGTTCTCAGGAATGTAATTTTCTCAAATTGTCTCCTCAAGTTGTCCATCTTTGTTTCTGTGAAAAGTGGCTCACAAGAAAAGTGTTTTTGTGTTCCTTTACTCTGTTCAATTTTTTAAAATCTTATATTAAAATGTACTTTGAACCACCTACATTTGTCATCTCAGATAATTTATAAAATCCAAGCAAAAGAGATCTAAAATCACCAGCTCAGAATAGATTTATTGGTTTTTTAAGTTTAAAAACTTAAACATTAACACTAACCGTATTGATGTGGCTGCTTGTTATCGATACACTCTCCATCACACTGTTAGTGTGAGTCTCAGACATGAGACTTTTTTGCTTTTTTTTTTCCTTTGGTACTTAGAGTTTTTCAATAAAATTTTGATTCTAAAGCAGAATTTAATGTTTGATAATAATAATAATAATAATTACAGCTGTTACTTAGCGTTGGTATTTTAATGAGTATATTTGTTAAATATGGATATGGACTCATTTATGAAGTAACAATGATACATGACTGATGTTGAGCTCAAAAGGTATTCTTTAGTTTGGGATTTTCAGACACTTGTACTATAAAACTGTGCTTTTTGTTCTTTTTTTATTCTTGATTGATCTTTTATAGTTTCTCTGTAATATATGGAGTTTAATGGAAGTGAAACTTTTCTACAGTAAATGAGCTTTTCTTGTCTGGTCAGAGAAAATCACCTCGTTTTGGTGCTGTTGGAGGGATGTTTGTCACAATATATGGTATGTTATAAGTACAATGAACATACCAAAGGTAAAATTACAAGATTGTTACTGTGATGAATCTTGCCAGGATCAGATTGGTTGATTGTATGTAAAGATGAACAAAAAACAGGAGAATAGCTTCCTTTCAGTGGTAGTATTCAAATTGCGAGTTTCAGATGATATTTCTCAGGAAAATAGGCAAGGTAATGATAACAATACTTCCAGTAAGAGCACAAGGTGGAGAAACCTTTCAGCTGGGTATAAAAGGTGGCGGGAGAGAAGGCAAAAGTAAAACCGTGATGTGAGTCACAGACAAAAAACAAGTTGCCAGTGGTGGATGAAAAGCCTGCTTAATGAAGGGTGAAAAAAAACTAGTCATGGATGGAGAGACGGACTGAAGAGAGGGGGCGAGGAAGCTCGGCAGAAATTCTTTTTATGTAATAGTGATTCCTTTGCTGTGTCCGATGTAAAAATGGCTGATGAATCATGGTACATCTCCGGTGGTTTGCGGGGGAAAAACATTTTCAGTTATACTGCCAACCAACACTTTTGAAGTGACGCTCAATTTGAACTGAAATCAACTGGATGAAAATACAGGGAAAGGGGAGGGGGGTGTCAAGCCTCAGAGGCTGGAGTAAGTCTTCCTCCAGCTGGAAGGCTGGCGGTTCAATTACCAACACTGCCACTTGTCAAAATGTCCCTCGGCAAGACTGTGAATTCCAAAACTGTCTTCAGTATGCTCATCGATGTGTGATTATAAGTCTTTGTGTAGATGAGAAACCTAAAGAAGGGTAGAAATTTACATAACTCTGGACTTTTTACAATTTTCTACTTTTTTTTAACCTATTCTGCTTATGGAAAACTGAGCTACTGTCTAACAAGTATCCACAAACTCAACGAGTGTTTTGTCTGTGTCTAATGGTTCTGAATTAGGCCCATGACATCCGCACAAATGAGGTGGTGGCAATCAAGAAGATGTCCTACAGTGGCAAGCAGTCCAATGAGGTAGGAGCTGGGAATTCAGTAGACCTCAAACTTTCACAGATGGAAGTTCACGTCAATTGTGGAAACTTCCGAGTTTGCTTGTCAGTGATTGGTTCTGATCTTGTTCCAGAAATGGCAGGATATCATCAAGGAAGTGAAGTTCCTTCAGAAACTACGCCACCCAAACACTGTGGAGTATCGTGGCTGCTACCTGAGAGAGCACACAGCCTGGGTGAGTGTGTGTTTGTGTTCAACTCAATCATGGTGTGATTCTGCAGTCTTCTGGAGTTGCATGTATGACTTGCATTATTCATTATGACCATAAATGTCTCTAATTATGTAAATGACAGTAATCCTGTCTTAGAGCCTGGAAACATTGAAAGAAATATTTCAGCAGTACCTTTAAACTTAAAAATGACCCAACCTACATTTTCTGTAAAGAGAGGCCAAACTTCTCTATGGCCTGAAATTTTCCAGGAAGTAAACTTAAGAAATCGATTAAAAACCAAAAGTACTGTAATCGCAAGAGAAAGACACAACTACTTTTCAAACTAATATGCGTCTACACGTAAGCAATGTAGATTTTCTGTGGATTGTGTGGACAGTTCAGCCCAGATCATAGCTTTGGTTCAGGGCTCGACATTTATGCTTGCCTGGGGCCAGTAAACTCAGTTTCTGGTGTAATGATGGGTGCACTTGCCTGGTTGGGCAAGTGAAAAATAAACGGAGTCAGAATTTTTTTTCCTGACTTGTCAGCCAATCAGAGGTGGGATGTTTACTGTGCTCCAGCTCAGATCTCCAGCATGCTTTACCTCTTTGTAAATCTAGTATTTTTTTCTCTATTAACATTTTTCTCCAGGCACCAAATCATGATCAAAAACCAGGCAAAATAAGCAACAAAAGAAAGCAGAATGAAATGGGCAGTGATGAAACTACACGAGACTATAAAATGAAACGCGGAAGAAAATTTATATCAAAGTTGGCATGATAAATTTCCCTGTGTCTTAAATGACTAGGGTGCAGGAGCAATGTTTTGCTTCACCTGCCGAAAGTTTCTGAAGGAAGCACACATGTAAGTTGAATTGAAATTAAATTAACGTGAAATAATTTCAGGATCTATCAGTTGATTTATAGTTGAATTGTGGCTGTTTCCTCATCTTCGTGACATAATAATGTAGCCTTAATATCCGTCACTAGATGCAGCCACGTTGAGTACAGCAGTGAAGTTAGTTTTAGGTTGAATATTCAGCAGACATTCACCACAGATCCACAGATTATCCACAGTGTCAATCAAAAACACCGTCAATGAATTAACTGAATGAAACTTTGCAGGATCAACACACACATACACACCCTCTGGCTTTCATACCAGCTGATCCAGTCACTCCAAACCTAATCTGAATTGTCATACTACAAAAGTCAAACAAAACATGCTATTTTATATTGTGTTTGAGGATATTTTTTTATATTTTATGAAATTCTTTAAAATTGTTTGTTTTTCAATAGCTATCAAACAATGTGACCAAGTAATTTCAAATCTATTCTGTATTGCAGTAATCAAATAGAAAAAACAATTCTCTTTATTTTATATTTGAGGACTTTTCTTTTATGTCGATATTTATGTGAAATATTTTTGACTAGTATTGATATACATGTAGCTTATTTTCAGTAGGTTTCACACCACTTGAATATGTGACTTCAAACCTGAGACAAATTGTAATACTCCAATAGACAAATAAAATGCCTCTTTCTATTGAATTTGAGGACTTCTTCTATTTTATATTAGTTTTTTAAATAGCATTCATATCCCATGATGATGAACATTTTCCTTTTGGGGCAAACAAGTTTAGTGTTCAAGTTAAACACTTCAGCCACTTGCCCAAAAAGGAAGTGGCTGAAAAAGCATAATGTCGAGCCCTGCAGTTGCATCTAAATAAAGCACAAAGGAGGAAAAAAAGAAAGTGAGCTGTGAAAATCAGTGTTTTTTTTTTCACATCACATGAAGTATAGATGCAGTTTCTCAATGACACTAACAAAAAATAAGTCAATGTTATTGATGTTTCAATGTATTTACAATATTTCGAGGAAAATGGAAGACAACAAGTAGTTCAGCAGAGAAGAGTAATGCATTGGCTGCTGTTGGTGCAGTCAGTGTTCAGGGCTTTGTGCTCATTCAGGCTCAAATGTTGGAAACAGTTCATGTCATTTTATCTAAAATTTGATAGTACCAGTAAGTTAAAATGCCAAGGAAAATCCCAACAATATGTCATTTAGACTACAGCAAAAGGTTAAAAGTAGATTTAATTATCACTTTATTTTATACTCAAGTGAGGGTTAGGGTTGGGGGGGAGCCTCCTGGACCCAAAAAAAAAAAAAAATTCTTCTTCTCTGGTCATTAGTGGAAAAGATGCTGTTTGATGTTGGGTTGGAATTTATAACTTTTCCCTTCTCTCTTCTAGCTGGTGATGGAGTATTGCTTGGGTTCAGCCTCTGACCTCCTAGAAGGTAAAAAGAAATGAACAGAAGAAAATGAAAACTCTTGAGAACTCTTCGTATGAATTTATAATTTCTTTTCGGTTATTCACACAATAACTTTCAGTTATTTATGTCCTTTAATATCTCTCATCACCCAGTCCACAAGAAACCCCTACAGGAAGTAGAAATAGCTGCCATAACCCACGGTGCATTGCAAGGATTGGTGTATCTTCATTCTCACAACATGATTCACAGGTAACTCCCTTTTCTTTTTTAAATACTTGTGTATATTACGTTGTCCACCCCCTCTCATCTGTCAAGAGAAAAAGAAAATGCAGGGGAGAAAGGACAAACTGTGCTGTCTGAGATAAGCTCGAGCAGTGGTGTTTGTGCTCTCACACAGCGCAGCAGCACATTTTAGAGCAGCGTCTAACAATACATTTTGTTTCTGTGTTGTTTCCCCTCTTTTTTTCCAATCTGTCATTTTTTCCTGTCTGATCATTTCTACTACATTTCTCAGGGATGTGAAAGCAGGAAACATCTTGCTAACAGAACCAGGCCAGGTCAAACTGGGAGACTTTGGCTCTGCCTCAATAGTTGCTCCAGCCAACTCCTTCGTGGGAACACCTTACTGGTAAAACATTATTCTTTTATTCATTAGTATCCTTAGATTTTTACAAAATAGGGACCCCTCTTTAATTTAATTTAAAAAAAACACACACACAATTTATTGGACACACAGCAGTAACCAGAATTTTCAGGTCAAACAAATGTGCCTTGAACATAAAGATGGGTACCAAGAACCAGCTCCAAGCTGCTGTCAGCTTCAGAAGTCCTCATCAAAGTACAGATGGGCTCCAGTAGAAACAGTGCTCTCTGTATTTATACAACATAAATTCCTTGTTATCATGATACCAAAGCTACCAGCGTCTATAACTATTACTTTTGACTTGCGAGCGTGTTACATTCTGCTCTGCAGTCATGGTCTGAAATCTTTGCCGTGTGTCTACATTTATAAAAGGTTTGTTGCATGTGGGAGACTGATCAAACAAAACATTTACAACGTGGTATAACTCTGGAGATGGTTTCAGCATCTACTGGTGAAACATCTACGATAGCTGTGGCCATGGAGCCTCTTGACTCTGCAGCTGTTGAGATATGGCTACATAAACGCGCCACCATCTTAAACCTTCAAGGCACGGCAAGTTTATTTGTATAACACATTTAATGGACGAGACTGTTCAAAGCGCTTTACAAAAAAATGTTAAAAAGTGAATTTAAAAGGTAAGAGTTTAAAAGCAGTATAAAAAAAATTAAGAGGGACAAGTTGAAAAGGAATAAAACTAATGAAATGTAAGGAATAAAAGTTAAAGTGCATTGTGGGAGATTACTAAAATTAATTAAAGAGGTTTTCAGTCTTGATTTAAAGCAGCTGAGAGTTTCAGCAGCTGGTACTAGCAGCTACAACAGGTGAGGAAAATAGAAGCTGAACGCTGCCTCACCGTGTTTGGTTGTAACTCTGGGTACAGAAAGTAGGCGTGTACCTGACGACCTGAAAGTTAGGGGTTTCCTGGAGTTAAGTCATCCCTAGGTTTGTAACTAGACTGTAATGAGTGGAAACCTTCGTCAGGGGTTAAAACATAGTTGAAGCAGTTGTGATATAAAACAGTTGTTTACACTATGTTTATAGCAAGTAGCTGTTCACCCAAGTAGCTAATAAATAGGTATTTTAAACGTCTGATAAGTCTCAGAAGTGTCATTCCACTACAGAAGAACAAAGGGAATATTAACTTTGCAAGGCCACAAAAAGTGTTTAAAAAAGGATAACTTGTACAAGAATGTCCTTTTATTTGCTTCTTGCTCTCTTAACTCAGTACTAATTGACTACTGAATGTTGGATATACTACTGTCAGTAGGCACAAAACGAGGGGAAGAGTGTACAGAGTTGTCTAAAAGGTTCAGTTGAAAGTGTATGTTTTTAAAAACCAACATTTTTTTTCTTACAAGGCATAGATTTCAAGTCATTGCCATCTTAACTCTAAACCAGTCAGTTTATCTGATGTTGTTTATATGACTGTGAATACACACAAAAATGTCCTCTCTTAAGCAGTCTTGATCTGGAAGGGTCACTGAGCCTCACTCATCTATATTTATCCATGGACATCTATGTACTCATGTTAAAATATTTACATATTTGAGCTGTTGAAATCTGCTGTTGTTTTGCTGTCAGATAATCCTTATACTGCTGCACCACCATGTCCAGCACTCAGCAGGTACAGGTTAGTGTTTTTACTGCAAACAAAGCAGCACAACTGGTATGATGCCTGATGTGGTGCAGAAGTTGGAAGTGAGTGAGCCCTGAGGTGGTGGTGTCTGTTGGACCAGGATCAAAGGAAAAGAGCTGGAAATGGCTGAGCTGCTGTTGTTGTGTGCTGTTTCCTTCATGCAGGATGGCGCCTGAGGTGATCCTAGCCATGGATGAGGGTCAATATGATGGGAAGGTGGATGTGTGGTCACTTGGCATTACCTGCATAGAGCTGGGTAAGAGACGGCCATGTAATGAGTCCAAAGTGCCTTGTGTGCTTACGAAGCTGAGAGCATCTGACCATTTTCTCTCTTTCTCTCCTTCTCATGCTCGTCTGGGCTTTTTAACTCTCCAGCGGAAAGGAAGCCTCCTCTGTTCAACATGAATGCTATGAGTGCCTTATATCACATCGCCCAGAACGAGAGCCCTGTGTTGCAGTCTAATCACTGGTGAGAGACGGTGAAACTGTGTAACTAGTCTTCATCCTTCACTTATGTTTTGCAGACGAGGAGGGTCATTACTTTCTTAGAAAAATGTTATAAATTAGGGCTATCAAAGTTGATATAAAATAATGCAATAACCCAAATTTTGTTTTCAATGCTGCTATTTTTATTTTGTTTTTTTGTTTTTTGTTTTTTACCTGAGATTAATGCACACACATTTAAGGAAATATGACCCTCTGCCCAACCTGTAAAAACAAGAAGCGATGCAGCTGTAATGAATTGTAAAATACAAAGCAGGAAGCATCTGTCACATGAGCCATTGGTTTTCTGAAGAATGGTTTTGAAACCTGTTTTTTGATAGACTGTAATGCAAAAAAAAAGGTGTGTGTGTTTGTGGGTATGTATGTATAAATGTGTGTGTATGTGAACAACAACCATTTGTTTAAAGCAACGATAGTTGTTTTCTTCTCTTATTATTGCAATTTGAAGAATATCCTTTGAAGGTAGATGGAACAAAATAAAGTTAATTGTGCGATTAATCATGACCTAACTATGGAAATCTTTAGATTAAGAACAATTATATCATTAAATTGTTTGACAGCCCTGTTATAAATGTTTGTAGTTGTATCAAATTAACAAACATGGAAATTAAGGTTTTATTGAATTTCTGATTTGACAACTCCTAACCTAAGATGTGTTTTTTTTTGTTTGTTTGTTTTTTTGTTTGTTTTTAGCATGGTTTGATCAATCTAATTTGTTTTTGTTGTTGTTTTTGAGATGAATTCAAATATGATCAGATGGTATGTTGCTCTAAGCCGATATGGCAGGCTTATAAAATGTTACTATCACATCCAACATTGTATTGAACAAATGATAACTATGGTTCTTTTGCCATGATGCTGCTTGGATGAAAAGATATTTTTTTAAAAATGTACTTGTAATGTGCAGCATGATTAATCTTACAGGCTGCTTTTTATGTATTTCACAATTTTAAAAACATTTGATCTTATTTAACTATGTTTTTCAGGTCTGATTATTTCCGTAATTTTGTGGACTCATGTTTGCAAAAGCTCTCCCAGGACAGACCTACCTCTGATGTGCTGCTGAAGGTACAAGGAGTTGAAATATTGTTCGATGTTGTGTATTAATGCAGGTGGAGTCTTAAGTTGTTGATGATTTTTATGATCAAGAAAAGATGAGACTAGAAAAGCATTTTTTTTCCTCCCAGAGGATAACTATTTTAAACATTCTTAAACTGTGTACTCAGTTAAATTAGTGTTTTGTGACCATGAAATACAACATATTAATGTTCCTCTGAGGTGCCAGGCATCTCCAGCTCCAGAATGATGCTGGAGTTGGAGATGCCTGGCACAAGAGAGAGGGGGATGACCAAAGAGATGTCTGGTTGAGGAGATGGAGAACATGGAGATGGGATGGCAGAGGAACATACACTTTTTAAGTTAACCTGCTTGTTTTGTTCCCAGCCTCCATATTGCTGATGTTTGCTGTACTTTAGACAATCTTTTGGTCCAAATCTGGTTCTCTGAAATTGCTTGCATCAGTTTGAGGTTAAGCAGAATGTAAATTGCATACTTATATGGGTGATTAGTTTTTGCAAACCGAGTTGTCAAAAACTTTTTTTTTCTTTGTTAATAATATAGACAAACAGATTCTCCAGCACTGTAACCTTTTAACCCTGGAGAACCCACAGGGTCAAATTTGACCACCATTTTTTGCTGATATCCACTGTGGAAAAAAAAAAAAGGTTGTTGGGTTCTCCAGAGTTAATCCCAAAACCTCAGAATCCTGTGGTGATTAATTTCTTCCCTCCACCCCCGTTTCTGTTTCATTTTCTTCTCATTCCAACCCAGCACCATTTCCTATGCAGAGAGCGTCCCATGACAGTTGTGATGGACTTGATTGCACGCACCAAGGATGCTGTCCGTGAGCTAGACAACCTCCAATATCGGAAGATGAAGAAAATTCTGTTTCATGAGGCCCATAACGGTCCAGCACAAGAAGGAGGTGATGAAGAAGAGGTAAGACCGAGACAGAGGAGGATCACGAGGATGGGATAACTGAAAAACATCATTGGAAAAATACACAGAAGTAGCAAAGCTAACAACGCAGAGATTGATGGATAAAACAGTAGCCAACACTGTAGGGTTTTTGCTCTTGATTTAATTTCACAATCCAGTGGATTACCTCCATTTGTTACATTTTTAAACGGTTCATTTGCCTTAAAATAAGACTGTACTCAGACTGAATTGGCTGTCTCAGAACCTTTTATTTATTTATTAAATGGCAGCATGTGTCAGGACTCGAAGACTAGTGAAACAGCTGGCTTTCCTTTTTTTCCCTCCACTACTAGGCTTTATGTCTTTTATCACAGGACAAATATTTTTATTTATGCCATAAACTGGCCAATTCACTGCTGTCAGACTTGTGAGGCCATCTTTAAACTTCCTCTTTTTTCCCCTCCAACAGGACGTGGAGCATTATATGCTGCGCACTGGGACAGTCAACAGTATGGAGAGCTCCCACTCACTGCCATCCATGTCAATCAGCGCCAGTTCCCAGAGCAGCTCGGTCAACAGCCTGGCAGACGGCTCCGACGACAGTGGGGAGATGGCCATGATGCAGGAGGGAGAGCACACCGTCACCTCCAACAGCTCTGTCCTGCACAAGCCCCTGGTCAGTCCAGATGTTAGAACATCTGTGATGAACTTGTTTATCACAGATTCCACACCCTTTTCTGGGCATATCTTTAAAAAAAATTTAAAAAGCTGTTTTCCAACTTTTTAGCCTCTACAGTATTTTACTGTACTCTTGCTTTGCCTCATAGCTGTTTATTATTTTGTAGTTTTTAGTACTCCTTTAAATACTGTGGTTAATGGTTGGTTTGGAAACCTTTGAAAAATAGTGCTGCTTACTTTTATTACTGCCACACCAAGAGGGAGTACAACAAGAGGCTCTAGGAATCAAGAGGCTAATTTCATGTTGATTACTAAGATGTCATTTAAGAAGGTTTAGTCTGATTTTTGACTGTTTCCTTGTTAAATTTTCTCCACTCTGTAGAGCCATGACAATATCTACGATGACCCTTATCAGCCGGAGGTTGACTCGCAGCGAGAACCTTCATCTGGTGGTGGTGGTGGAGGAGGAGGCGGTGGAGGAGGAGGTGGAGGTGGAGGAGGTAGACGTCGGCGTGGTCGAGACCACTTTGCGACTATTAGGACTGCCTCCTTGGTCACTCGTCAGATCCAGGAACATGAGCAGGGCTCAGCCCTTAGAGAGCAAATGTCTGGGTAAGATCATACTAGTGATTCGGGGCTGGTACAAATAAAAAACAGAAAAAATAACAATTTATCAAGTATTTTGCTGTACAAATCTCACAAGCTTTAAAATAAGGGACACTGTAAAAAATTCAACTTCAAGCCATAAATGTTATGAGCTAGGAGGTTACGTTCTTCCCTCCGGTAGAGCTTGACAGATCATGTCTCTTTGCAGGTACAAGCGAATGCGACGGCAGCACCAGAAGCAGCTGATGGGCCTGGAGAACAAGCTGAAGGCAGAGATGGATGAGCACCAACTTAGACTAGACAAAGAGCTGGAGAATCAGAGGAACAACTTCTCAATGGAGGCAGAAAAACTGACCAAGAAGCACCAGGCTATCCAGGAGAAAGAGGTGAGATGGTAGTTTGGAATGAGAGGGGAGTCTCGTGCTTTTTTTTAATTCACATTTTGGCCTGGTCAAGAAATTCCCTCTGCATTAACTACGGCTTAAATTATTTCCAGGCAAAGGCAACTTTGGCTGAAGAGAAGAAGTTCCAGCAGCACATACTCGCCCAGCAGAAGAAGGAGTTGACCAGTCTGTTAGAGTCCCAGAAAAGACAGTATCGACAACGCAAGGAACAGCTCAAAGAGGTGCTTCAAAGATTTGTCACATCATCTCTTCAGCCTGCTAAACTCAAAACAAAAACAAAACTAAGTGTTATTATAATAACTCTGCAGAAAATGCAATGCTCATGATATTACATGTCATTAATGTTAAAGGAGTGTCGCTAAAACTCTTTACTTTTTTCCACACTAAAGGAACTGAATGAGAACCAGTCAACACCAAAGCGGGAGAAGCAGGAGTGGTTGGTCCACCAAAAGGAGTGTCTCCAGCAGCTTCAGGCAGAAGAAGAGGCTGGCCTGCTGCGGCGGCAGAGGCAGTATTATGAGCTACAGTGTCGCCAGTACAAGAGGAAAATGCTGCTAACACGTCACAACCTGGAGCAAGATCTGCTCAGAGAGGTATTACATTGTAACTTTAAACAAGAACTTTGTTCAACCAACATTTTATATGAATGAAAATCTACGCTCGTGGAAAAGAAAATGACGACCTTTCACTTTTTAATGTTTCATAAATGAGGACAAAATGAAATCTGATTCGTACCAGGCTTTAAAATCAGATAACTTGAATCTCAGATGAACAACAAGCATGAAGTGTTACACTTTCATCATCAACAAAACTAACCCAAAGTTCTGAAATGATGTGTAAAAAAAACAAATTCACCTTTACTGCCTGCAAAGGAAGTAGGCTGGTAAGTAGAAGCCAGGTATGTTAATCAAATCCACTTGATTAATTAATAAGCAGAAAATGTGAGCACCTTGATAGAAGCAGAATTTTTGCTGTTTGCTGGTTAGCAGCATTCAGGTGTTTGTCACCAGGGAGGAAGAACACTGGCAATCATTTTAGTGCAGCTCTTTGTGCTGCCCACCGATGTGTGAACGGTTATCTGGACATTTCTTAATAATCTGGAGGTGATCATTAAATGACAAGACCATGCAAATCTCAGCACTACATTTCAAAATGCTCCAATAGCTACATTTCAGACTTCAGGCTACACCACACTGCACTCGATTTTCATTTCAAATGAGGATATTTTTGTTATCTTATGTCTGACATCAACTGATGTCCACGATGGATAGAAGATAGAAGTTTGTTCAGTGTCCTCCTGTCCATCACTGAATCAAACATATCTGGTCTCTGTCTGATGATGCTACCAGCTTTACAGTTCACTCTGTCGATCCAGCTGCTGTCTCTGACAATGACGCTACGCCCACCCCCCACCTTCTCACCCCTCCACCCCTCCCTACCAGACAACAGCAAAGTAGAAAGTAGAAGATCCCCAACATGTTGCTGCAGATGTTGAAGGATCTGAGCTTCCTAAAGAAATACAGTCTGCTCCTCCCTTTTATCTCTTTTCTGATGCTGAGCTGAAACCCTGTAGTAGATGTGGACAGGTTTTGTTAAGAAAGGCATTTTGAAATTAATGTGGGGTCATGGCATCACTTAGCTTGTGAAATGTTAGGGTTCGTGACAGTACATGTAGTGAAAAGACTGCAAAAGTATGGGCTGTTCAGAGTGATTTTCTGCAGTGCAGAATGTAGAAAAGAAACCAAAGAAAACATCAAAAGATGCTCAAACTTGAAGGTAGGTATGACGGGGCCCTGTGAAGGAAGACTTCATCAATAAAAAGGGAAAACAAACATTAATTTGGTAAAAAAAGAATTTTGTTAAGCTGAAAAGTAGGGGGAATGACTTGGAATAATGAAACAAAACTGGAACTTTTTGCATGGAAAAATTCACTTTGTACATGTAGCATATGAAGTTTTAAAAGTGGCATTAAAATATTTAGGAGGAAAAAATGTATAAATATCTTTGTTGCTGAATGGTTTATTATTTGAGGTGGTCAGTAGAGATCACAGTTCCATTTAAGAAATCAAACTTGGTTTATACGTAACTTTTGTCAACTCTGTCTAGTAGTAGCCCCTTTGTTCATTCCTCTCTTGCTCCGTATCTCCTTTCTTTCTGCAGGATCTGAACAAAAAGCAGACTCTGAAGGACTTGGAGTGCGCCATGTTGCTGCGTCACCACGAATCCACCCAGGAGCTGGAGTTCCGCCAGCTGAGTTTGGTGCAGCACACGCGGGCCGAGCTGATCCGCACACAGCACCAGACGGAGCTCACCAACCAGATGGAGTACAACAAAAGGCGTGAGCAAGAGCTGCGTCAGAAACACGCCATGGAAGTCCGTCAGCAGCCCAAGAGCCTCAAAGTGAGTGAGAACACCCAGAAGCGGGGGTCTCCCGAGGAGAGAGAAAACCAGTCAACAGAAGGTCCAATCAGCTGCTGGGACAGTGAGGCTGGGGCTGTAGAGGTGGAGGACGAGGGGGATGGAGAGCTAGAAAAGGAAAACGAAGATGTGGTAAAGGAGGTCTATGATGCTGGCGATGAGCTTGATGCCGCTGTAGTACAGCTCGGAAACGATGAAGTTTTTAGAGAACGCATGGATGAGGTGGAGGGAGAGAGTGTCTTTGCAGTTGAAAGAAAGTACGAGGTAGACGAGGAGGACAGAAGCCCAAAGGAAAATGATGGCAGGGATGATGAAAATGAGTGGAAAATGGAAGAGGGGCCTGAGATAAGGGAGGTGGAGGGAGTGCAGTGGGATTATGAGGAAAACCAAAGTAAAATTTCACATCCAGGCATCGATGAAGAGGAAGAAGAGGGTAGGGGTGTGGCTGATGGTTGTCCGTCGGAGCACTTCTCATCCCTGTCGCCTGAAAAGAGACGCGACCATGAGCGAAATATCGATGAGTTATCAGAGTTTTACTTCCCTGACACCCCAGAGGAGCTGGAGCCCACACCCATCTCGCCTCGTCCCACCCCTCCCCCTCCACAAACTTCCCTCCCCTCACTCTTTTCTCATGCCATCTGCCTGCTTCTGTCCCTGTCTGCTGCCGCTCAGCCCTCCAACCTCACTCTGCTTCTGCTCTCCATCTTTCTCCTCTCCCTTCGTCGTTCACCACCCCTGCCCTCCGTGGCATCTCTTATCCTCTCTGCTGAGCTTGCTTTTCTGGCCCTTTTCTTCTCCTACCTCCTCCTGCGATCCTGCTGCTCCGTGTCCTTCTCCACCTACCTGTCACTCACCCTTTGGGTTTGTGGCCTCTTCAGTTTAGGACTCTCACTCAGTTTGGGGATTTACTACATCCCCATGATTCTGATCTCCGCTTCCTTCCTCAGCTCTCCCTCCCTCTTCCTCTCCCTCTACTTGGTCGTGGTGTTGGTTGTCAGGCCAGCCCGTGACTTCTTCCAGCATGCACCCCGAAAAGTTAACCGTCTGTGTATGCGCATCCTTTTCCGCCTTCCCCGTCCCCTGTTTGCAATGTGCCAGTCAGTCCTGGGTGGAGTGGCTGAGCGAAACCTCTACGAAATGTTTCCCAAAGCTGGGCGCAACTGGGGTGTCCGCCAGTCCAAAATCCCAGTCCTTCTGAAGAGTTTGCCGTTGGAGTGTCGGACTCGCTGCAGTAAAACTTCTCCCATGGCCAAGGGCCTGCTCTGGTTGAAGCGCTTTAGTGGACGTCCCCTCGGGGTCCTGGCAGACTTTGCCAACGCCATAGTTATAAAAGTAGCCAGGCAGGTCCTTAAGAAGCTCCCGCTCAGTGTTCGGGTCAAACTCCAAATGCTGGGCCTCTTGAAGAAGGAGATCCAGAGCAAGCTGCCCCAACTGCTCCCTCGGGAAGTCAGAGAGAGGAGGCAGAGGGAGAGGAGGAGGAGGGAGATGGAGAGACAGAGGAGGGAAGAGAGGGAGAGGATGTTTCGCGAGGAGGTGAGGTGGGAGTGTGGGTTGAGGCGAACTTCCTCTGGAAGGTTTGTCAGAGGGAAGATTCGGCCATGGAGATAGACCCGAGTGAAGAAAAATGTGGTGAAATATGCTGGTGATGTTTCCTTTAGCCTGGTCATGATCATCTGCATTCCATCGTTGGACCGTTGTTTGTCTCGTTTTGGGTCCACACGTCTCCCTCGTTAGATAATTCCCAAACTGGTTTGTGGTCACATTTCTTCACATAAAGATGAGCCTTATTTAAGCTGCACACGTGCATATGTACACGCGTGTGCGCTGGCTGAAAGGGACTTTGGTTGTCATTCAGACGTGTACGTGTGTGCAGACAAGCCATGGCGTAGAACCAGAAGGGTCCACAGGCTTGAACCAGCAGTTGAACCACAGTTTCTGTACCAAACCCAGTGAAGTTTCAACATTTTATTATTTTGCTTTTTGTAAAAGTTCCTTGAAATTCCTTTATTTTTATTATTTTGCTCTTAATTTGTAAGACGAATATTTTTATGGTTATTTTTGAGACCGTTTTTGTGCAATCTTTTGTTTTTCTTGTAGTGGTCTTATTTTATAGGGTGCACTGTTGTTTTGTTTTTGTTTGTTTCTTTGTTTTGTTTTAAATTTCATTTGGTTTTTTTAAAATTTGGGTTTTTTTTTTTAAAGTGCCTGGAACAAATATTACAGTGTTAGTAACAGCTCCATTGATAAAACTCCACTCTTTTGTGCTGAATGCTGTGAAAAGGAAAAGAATATGTAGTAATCCCACTTACATCACCCTAAACACTAGCTGTCGGTTACAAAGTGCAATAAACACCTGAGTCACAATATCTTGGACCATAATGTTTAAAGCTAGGTGAAAAACGTTAAATAAAACATTTTTATTGGACTCAAGATAATCAGGTTATCTTTATCAAGATAAACCAGAATAAGTATACCTGCTATAAATTATGGCTTCTTAGGCTATACATAATAATACTGTTTTTATGTTAGCTGGTAAAAACCATCTTTTAAGTTCAAGTAATTGTATTATATTGCGCTTTATGCAATAGTCTTATGATTTACCATGTAAACATTTCCCCTGTCAAATGAATAAGTGCCTACTTTCAACTTTTTGCACAAATGTTTGATGTGAAGTAACATATACCAGAATAGAGATATCCACTATATAAAAAACAGAATATGCCTTAGAGTAGTGAAATATAATATAAAAGTTATTTAATATTTTAATATTTAGTGTAAATGTAATTTTTAACAAGCCATATGGAAGATCTTTTGAGGCATACAGCAACGAAGACGAAAATGATGAAACTACTGAATGTGAATATTAAAGACGAAGCAGCTCCCTATCAAGTAATGAGAAAACAGATGTTCAAAATGTTTTAACTTGTGAAACATTGAATAAAACGTAACATTTATTTGCTGCAGCCAACCTTCACTTAAATAGATGTTTTAAAGTGTGCTTATTTAAAACCAAAGACAGTCGCTCGCAGTCACAACGATGGACACAAAGTCAGCGAATCCTGTTTTGACTGAGACCAAAGAATCCACATCGTTGTTTTAATCATAATTGTTGCTTGAATAATCAGTCATCAAAAAAAATCAAAAAGCCAACCGGTTGTGGGTTGTCTCATCTTTCGTTTAATAACACACAAAGTGCTGTTGGTTCACTCAGTCGAGACGAACGGACGTGCAGATGTAAGACGCTCGTGTGTGGGGTAAAATCTCTGCGTGAAAAGCGTCTGTTCTCAGAAATGCAAATTAGCGGTGAGCTAACAAGCCCTGCGTGTTGCAGAAAGACGACGTTTCATCCGTTTCTCTGGTAGAAATACTCGGTCTTAACTGTGTAATCACCCAGGGGAAGTGAAAAAGTAGGCCACTGTTTTTATTTTATTTTTTTATTTCCAGTTGACCTGCATTTCAACTTTCGAGCTTTAAAGCAGGAGTCTCCCAGCAGACGTCGTGTTTGAATGTAACTTGTGTACCATTGATTACATTTGTGTTCAGTGATGACCTGCTCCTCTGTGTACGTTTACATGTTGCATTCTGTTTTGTTGCGACACTGTCTGAGTGTTTGAGTTTCCACAGACTTGTATCACCTGAAGTTTTTATTTTATTTTGTTTTTTAAATTTAATTTATGCAGTATTTATGCAACTAGTACTGCATTGTGCTTAGTGGACATTTTGTTGTCCTCTTTCTCATTTTAGCTGCATGGATCTCGGCGTACTGTACGACAGCGTGCATGCAAGCATAGAAAAACATTTTGTCATACTTAGATTTTTCTTTACGGAAAAGAAATAAATTTTTGTGTTGAAATCATTGTCTTGTCTGGTTTTATGATTTTTTCATTTTTGGCACGCCTTCATTTGTTTACGTTCCTCCTTTTTTTTTTTTTGTCAGCAGATCTTACACAGAGATTCCCTTTTATTTTCTCCATCCTGATTCCTCCTCCGTCATCACACGTCTGTTGTCATCCGTCCTTTTTGTCTGTCATCCACCAAAAGTAATGCAGATTCTGCTTCGTCACTTTCTTTTTTTATCTTTTGATTTATTGTAAACCTTGTCAAATGAGTGTTTACATTCACGTTATTTATTCCAAGCAAAAGCCTGATATTTAATACTTGAAATTAAATAATGGGACTTTAAATTTGAGGGGGGTTTTTTTGTTTTTGTTTTTTAGATCAGTAAAAAATGAAAATCATACTTATTACATACTTCTGTAGGAATATTTTAGAATAACCCCCTTGTTTAAGTAATGATGATGCAGCATTTTTTAATTTTATTTTCTTAACTTTTTATAACGTCACAAATATTGTGAACCATTTGATTTAGAGCGATGTGTTAAATAACGAGAAGATCTTGGAGAGCAGTCCTCCTCTGTGTTTGATGAAACTCAGTCTGGTAGTTTCTATCAGACAAATAATCAGCCATAAATAAACAACAAACCTCCGCCTTGTTTTCACCTGATACGATGCCTGAAAGTATATTTAACCCTTGAAGGATACTTTCAGTCTTAAAATATCTTCCTGTGGGTTTACACTCTGTTAAAGGTGAAAGTTTTTTTGTTGCAGAATCCCAAATAATGTTGTTAATTATATTGATCTGAATCCCAAGTTAAAGCTATCAAAGCTCCATCCCTTTATTTTTTTTTAACTGCCACGACTGTTAGAAGTTGTTAAAGCAATTTTGTTTTTAAATATTGAAGGCAAAACCAAAACTAAATAAATCCAAAATGCTTCAGTGTCATAAAATCTGAGTCTCGAGCAAATTTTCTAAACTATTTTCTTGAGCCAAACATTTCTGACATAAGCAGAAATAAAGTTTCAATATAATTTTCTTCATCAGGACTTTGCAGGTGGGATTCAGTCCAATGTTTGACTCGACTTGAGCGTATTTTATATTCTGATGTTTTAAAATTAATTATTTTAACTGAGTGCTTCTCACTTTAAAGTGATGGAACCAGGAAAAAAAAATTCTGTCCGTCCTTCTAGAAAAAACTGATTAAAACTGTTCTGACGCAACAACAGAAGAGATATAGTTTATATATATATATATATATATATATGTATATGTATATGTATATATATATATGTGTATATATATATATGTATATATATGTATATGTATATATATATATGTATATATATGTATATGTATATATATGTA
>JAOWBL010000011.1:3520635-3577756 GCA_028564865.1 Zenarchopterus dispar | reverse complement strand
GTGTGTGTGTGTGTGTGTGTGTGTGTGTGTGTGTGTGTGTGTGTGTGTAGACCTGTCTGAGGTGTACCCCTGCCTTTCAGCCAAAGAGAGTGGGGACAGGCTCCAAGAGACTCTCATAACCCTAAATTAGAATAAGCAGGTATAGATAATGGATATATGCGAAATTGTTACTTTTGAAACTATGTTCCTCTCTAACCTGGAGGGAGGATGTGAGAGATGTCAGCTCTGTTTTTGCTGATGCTCTGTTTCAAGTATCAACAGATATATCCAGAAATTGCTTAGTCTGCCTTTAAGAAAAGATCTGTCATAATTATCTTTTCTTTTTTAAATCACAAAAATGCAACAAAAAAACCCCATGAAAAATAAATATGTTGTATTTTCTGCCAAAAGAAAGAAAATAACATCTTTATTTTTTCTATTTGCAGTAAATCAATATAAGAAAGGATAATGGAGACCTCTTTAGACTGACGTGGCCATTTTTGTTGTTTGCAGACATATGGGCTGCTGACGGTTTTTCCTAATCTGTTTTGTGTGAGTGTGTGTGTGTGTGTGTGTCCTGAGCTGCCACTCGTCCACACTGTAACCAACTCTGGCATCATTATTATCGGCTGACGGGGGGAGGATCTGTCCGCACTGCCCTTTAAGATGCGTCTGCCATCTCTCCGTTAATGGAGAGTCATAGTAGCTGCTTTCCGCTGAGCAAATCTGTTTAGTACAGCCTCGGCTAGGGAAGGAAGGAGGAGAGGGGGGGAAAAAAAAGAAAAACCGCTGGAGTGTATTTTGTGTCGGCCGACAAATCCAGGAGGGAAGGGGAAACAACGAGCTCCGCCAGACAGACGGAAATGAGGGGGGTGTCCAAAGAGGAAACTCTATCCCTTTAAGAGCAAGTGGGACATAGCGGTGCGAGAAAAGGAGAGGAGGGGGAGAAGAAAGAGGAATTAAAAAAGAAAAGGAAGAAAGAGACAGGGAGGGAGGAGGGAGAGCGGGCGATAAAAAAAGAAAGATGACATCCTCGCAGCTGAACGGCCGAGGTGGAGCGATAGGCTGCGGCCCGGCGAGAGCGCCGCTCGCCGGGGTCAGGGCTTGAATCCAGCAGCGAGGCTTCGGCTAACACCCGATTGGCCTATCGGGAGAAATCGGAAAAAATAGATTCATAAATTAAAAACAAAGCATAACCTGCTTTGCCGCCAGATTCGTGTGTTATAACTCATAACTGTTCTCTTGCTTTTTTTTTTTTTTTTTTAAAAAAAAGTATTTCACGTAGATTGATTTTTTTTGTGTGTATTGTTTTGCAGTAAGAAGCGAGATATTTTTAGTTGGGTTTTTTTTTTTTTTTTAGTTTTTTTTTTTTAGGGGGGGTTTGGGAGTGTGATACTGCGCTTTGGTGATAATAGCGTTGAAGTGAATTAAAGTTAGAAGCCAAAGTGAAAGAGAAACGGGCCGTTTTGGGGGTGTGGGGGGGGGCTCGGCCTGCTCCACCACTGCCCGACTGCTGCAGCCTGCTTCAGCCAACAGCTGCGAGCATTTTTAATGGACTCCACCAGGCTACCTCAATGACCGAAGCTGATTCTCGCAGGCGGCTTTATTCGCGTTTTTCCGACAGAATCCGAGAGCCCGTCGTCTCTGCTGCGGGACAGGCGGCTGTCCTGCGCCTCCGTCACCGGTGGGCCGATCCGAGCCATGCCAAGCCTGCTCTCCGCGGTCTCAACCAGGAGCTGACTTCATAATCTCCCTCGCCGTGGCGCAAAATGGATGCTGCTTGGAGCAATTTCCTCTTCCAGGTAGGCTTGCTGGGCAGGCATTGCAAGGCCTCCCGTGGGTTTTTTTTTTTTTTTTCTGCTCTGTCTTTACAAACGCGCATTGTTCTCACACAGGCCTCGTCATTGTGTATATCCAGCCTTCCCACAGCCCTCACGCCTTGTGTCACTACCTCAACGAGATAATGCTGTGACTTGTGTTTACATTTGGTGATGGCCTTCTCCTCCTTGCTTCTCCAGAGTACTCCCACCCAAAACCAAGTGGAGGGGAGCCTCCAATCAGAGCTCATGCAAGTGCATACGAGTTCTCCCCAGACCCCACCCACAGAGCACATAGCACAGCCTCCTTCAACTGTGGACACCACTGCTCTCAGTGAGGAACCCCTGCCTGGTGAGGGACACCACTCTCCTCCACACACCTGTGGAGGAACACATAGCTAAGCTGGGTCATCCAGTGGATGATCTAGAGTCAGCCAAGCCATTAAAAACCATGTAAAGACAGGTGAAGAGATGGGACGTAGTGATGCCAAGAGTGACCAAGTTGGTATCAAATCATTAGGTGACATCTTCACATGTTAAGCCTGCTTCATCTAAAATTATCTGACATGAAATTATTCTCTGACATTTTGGGATCATTTGCTGATTAACTGGTTAAAAATGTCTTCAAAAGACTTCCAGCCTTGCAAAAAAAAAAATTGTATACTCTGTTAATCTTTTTGTAATTAGTTACTCAGAGTAAAAATGGCCATTCTTATCAAGACTCTAAAAGCAGCCATGTTGGATTTTTTTCGTCATGTATTACTTAATTAAAGATAGTCAACATTGAGCAACATATTGTAGCTTTTTTGATCATTGATCATGTTTTTTGTGTTACTGTTAAGGGTGAAAGGTTGAGGTAAATTACAGAGTACAAATATGACAGCCTTTTAAAGTCAACACTTTCCTTCCTTCCTCTCTTCCCTCTCTTCTGTCCTGGCTCTCTCGGTTCCAGTGAAACCAGTGTCTCGGCCAGCCCGCGTGCAACACATCTGTGCCATCTGTAACAAGCAGTTCAAGAACAACTACAACCTGCGGCGGCACCAGTCGGTCCACACTGGGGTACGCATGAAGGACAGGGCCAGAGAGCAGGCGGAGGGAGCAAAGGAGGGAGCAGCCGGCCAGGTGGTGGTGGCGGCAGCGGTCCCGCCGGCGATGGCGGTGGGGGCCGGAGGGAGGGCGGAGAGGCCCACTGTTCCCCTCTCCCTGCTGCACCTCTCCGCGCCTCCCCCTCTCGCCCCTCCCGGCGTGCTGGCGGGTGCCCATCAGCCTCCCCTGGGTGTTCAGGATGGTGAAGGGGTTGCCATGCCAAACATAATGGCTAGCGTTAACCCTCATGCTCCGCCTCCTGCTGCTGTCGTCATGGCCACAGGGGCGGCAGTACAGGTGGGTCAGGGCCTTGCGGAGACGGCTGTCGTCAACCCCAGACCTTCAAGCATGTTGTTTCTTAAGCTGCCTGACCACGAGGACGGTTCAACCACCGTCAGCTGCTTGACTAAAATTCTCCTGTTTGTTAAATTTCACGAGAAGCCCGTGCACACTAATCAGTTCAGGGACCAGTAAACTCCATCCTGCTGTGTGGTACTGGTCCCCGGTTTAAGAAACACTTTGCTAGAAGCCCCCCCCCATGCTCCCCTGCATGTTCTCTGTAACACCAGCTGTGTGAAGACTTAAAAATCTGGCAGGAATTAATTTGTCTAACATGAGTTTTTAGAAAGGTTGCTCAAGTCATGAGTTGCAGCTTTGGTCATTTAAAACATTTATGTAATTGGCAAATTGTGTATATATACGTATTTGCATGGTTTCAAAAAGAAAATAAGAATGTTAAAGTCGTCGGCACGATATGTCTCTGCCAGTGAGATGAACATTGATTCTGTGCAGGAGATACTTCAGATCTAAACTCTGTAGCTTGTTTTTATTCTTGTTTGTTTCGCCTCAGCGGCCCACAAACCCAAACCCAAACCCCGTGAAGAAGAACCACGCCTGCGAGACATGTGGGAAGGCCTTCCGAGATGTTTACCATCTCAACCGCCACCGCCTGTCCCACTCGGACGAGAAGCCTTTCTCCTGTCCCATCTGCCAGCAGCGCTTCAAGAGGAAGGACCGCATGAGCCACCACGTGCGCTCACATCAGGGTGGTGTGGAGAAACCCTACATCTGCCCTCACTGTGGCAAGGCCTTCTCCAGGTGATTCTGTGGAACAGTCACACCTTCTATAGGCGTGTGAATTAAGACACAAACGTTCAGTTTCTACTCTGATATGTTCTGTTTTTTATTTCCAAAGGCCCGACCACCTCAACAGTCACGTCAGACAGGTCCACTCCTCAGAGCGACCCTTTAAATGCCCCGTATGTCACATCTGTTTGTCCTCTTATCAACTTCAGATGCAGAATACTTGTATACTGCTAGAGTAAAGGGTGTTGTTTGAATAATATAGATGCTAAATGTTTGGATCAGAGGAGCCGACTGCCTTTTGACCAGTTGTTCTCTGTGTCGTCGCTCCATTTCTGTCTGCCTTCAGACTTGTGAGTCCAGCTTTGCCACGAAGGATCGCTTGCGTGCGCATATGATTCGTCACGAGGAGAAGGTGCCATGCCACATCTGTGGGAAGCTCCTGTCGGCCGCTTACATCACAGATCACATGAGGGTGCACAACCAGTCGCAGCACCACGCCTGCCATCTCTGTAACCGCAGTGAGTGCTTTGATTGGCTTGTTTTACCGTCGGTGCATGTAGGTGAAGTTCGTGGTTAGAGACGTGTGAGCGTGCCTGCCGCTCATTCATTGACCAGACTTCTGTTCGAGTACTCATTTAACTCCTGTCATCCATCAGGCTTCACGACGCTGACATACCTTCGCGTTCACGCCCAGAAGCACCACGGCCAGGAGTGGAAGGAGAGTCCAGGGGGGTTTGGCGGCACGGCGTCCGGTGGTGTCCTCGTCTGCCACTTGTGTGGCGTCCACTGCAAGACGCCCACCCAGCTCCAGGGCCACATGGGCACCCACAGCAACAGCCAAGTTGCCCCGAGCCCCATCACCTCTAACGTGGCTGCCAGCAGCTCGGTCTCCCTTAGCAACATGGTGACAACACCCACTGTTTATGTCACCGGCAACACGGTCGTGGACCTGCTTGTCACAGACTGCTCCAGCATCGCAGTTCCACAGTCCCAGAGTTAGCGGCGGACCGCTAACCCGAATCTCTGAGCGGAGGGTAAGGTTAGAGAAGGCTGCAGTTAATTGTAGATGCTGATCCAGTTTCAGTTTTGTGTTATCCCCTGCTTATAGGTAGGTTTAAGTGTGGGGAAGACCACCACCTGTCCACATCCAAGGACAGTTTCACCTCAGACCTCCAGAGGAAAAAAAACATAGGCAGAGCTTCATTAATGGACTGAAGTCGTGACACGAACAGCCTCTGTGGCTGCGGCACGTTCACTAACACTAACGACAGATGTGGATGTGATGTCCAGATGTTTCTGAATGCTCCTTTTGCATTTAAAACTCAAACGAAAGTGTGGTTTTGTGAGCATCTACTGTACTACTCTCCCCTCTCTGCCCTCTCTCTCTCTCTGTCTGTCCCTCCCTCAACCTTTCTAGCACCGGCTGCTCTCTGCAAGTTCACCAAGTACTGTATATCTCACACCAGCTCTGATCTTACCTCCATTTTTGCAACTCACTTGTTAAGAATACAAACGGCTTGAGTTAAAAAGTTGCAAGGGGAGAGTCGCTCTCAAAAAGAGAGAGGGAGAGAGGAAAAAAAGACAAGCATTTGAAGGGAAGTCGTCCGTTTGGGTGTTCGCAAGTCTGGGCTCCTTGTGCATGTTTTTTTTTTTTTTTTTTTTTAAATTTTGTTTGTTTTTCTTTTTCCTTTAAAACAGAAGGTTTGATTTAAAGATGTGAGGCTAGTTTACTCGGTCTTTGCTTGTGGGGTGTCATTTGATCAGGACGGACAGCCATACCGTACACATCAGTGATGGTATGGCGTTGTGGGATGTACGTGTTTGTTTCCTAAAGGTACAGAAATAAAAGGAGAGTTGAGTTCAGGAGCGTCAAGCACCTTAAACTTTAGTTGGATTCAGTAAGGATTAAGGTTTGAGTTTTCTTGGAATGTCTTCCTCTCTGGGTCTGGCCTTTTTAAAAAAAAAAAAAATTAAAAAGATAAGAAAAAAAGGAACAACTGCTAATCAACACTTTCAGCTTCTGACATGGCGATCCTTGCACCTGAGTACTACCTTCTGCATGAAAACAAGCTAGCTCGGTCATGCTTATTGTTAGGGGACTGTCATGACAAAAGAAAAATTTAGCAGTCCACTAAGTTAGTTAGCTGTAAACAATAATATTTATGAAGGTGTTGATTTTATTCAGAAATTTTTCAACATTTCTTGTCATTTATTTGACTGTAACTGTCATTGCCATAGTCCTTTTTTCTCTCCTCTACATACCAGTCCAATGAGTGAAACTTATGCATTAGACTTAGTCATTTTAACTCTGTACAGCACATGTTTCGGCATCCACGTCAACACATCAATCATGTAACAAACGGTCGCTTGTCCACTGGACATTTTAGTTCCTTTGAGTTATATTGTGAGTGCTGTGTGTTTTTATCGAAAGGGCTTATAAAGTCACACGTCAGGTAAAGAAGTTTTGGAAGAGTTGGCAACGCCACTTGGTATGCTGTAAACAAAACCTGGTTTTGTACTGGAGTGATTTTTCAGTTTTGTGTTGAAATGTTTCCTTGAAATTTGTAGAATTGTTTCTTTCTTCCTTCTCTTTCTTTGGAAATGTGTTCTTCATGTTGAGAAAATTTGTGATTTATTACAAGTTAATTTTAGTTGTAATTTTTTTTTATTTTATTTTTTTTTAGGTTTTCTATACATTACACTAAAAAAAAAAAATAATACCTCTACTCTAGGATTCTGTACAGCTCTTATGATACATCTTAATGCCTTATCGTACTCAATTGCATTTTAATTCTTTTATGACAAAATATTTCAAATCTTAGTCTTGGATTCATTAAGAATATTAATGGGATGTATTTATATTTATATTTTTATATTTCTCAGCAGTATGCATGTCTAAAATGTTGTTAGGGCAAAAAAAAAAAATCAATGATGCTTACTACAGTCATAAATATGTTTCTTTTTTTTAGATGAAGTAGAAATCATGTTATTATTTTGTAATTTGGAAAATTTAAAGTAAAAAGAGTAAACAGGAAGTGTCTTGTGTCCTGATCTTTTTAACCAACTTCGCTTGCTCAATAAGTGGTGCAAAAAAACAAAAAAAAATCAACTACAACAAGAACATTGACAGAAGAAACAGTTTAGACAAAATGTTACATTAGCACACTTGATATCAGTTTTGTTTTTTTTTTTTGCTACCAAAGTCATAGCACCATGGCTGCGCCTGAACTCACCACTTCCTTCCTTCCTTCCTATATAGTGCATTGCATACTGTCCAAAAAATGCAGTGAGTTATTACACTTTATATAGTGCATTTAATGTATCCCACATTGAAAACTAATAAGGTGGCAGCAATCAGTTCTGTTTTATCAGTGTGAGAGCAAAGACGGAGTTAATAGCAAAAATAAGACCCAAATGTTTTCAAGTTTGCTTCATAGTTCCCTTCCCAGTGAACGTGGAATAGTAGCTTCACTACACAACACACGTGATTGGTTCACACTCAGATATCGATTCAGGATCTAGCCTTGTCCAGCCAAATGCTTTATCTGTAGTCTGCAGAGCCAGTCTTGGTTTCATAAAAGTCACATCGAAAACTGAAGATTTAAGTCATTGCAAAAAGGATTTAAAGAAATGCAGTTAACAGTTACTGATAAAGAAACTATCCAGCTAATGTGTGTGGTGATTAGTGATGGCATTTTAATTTATACATTGATTCATGCTAACTAATTATAGCATAAATGTTTGGTGCCTGGCCAAAACAAATATTTGGTGAAATCTAAATGAAGTAAAATCAACAATAGAACTCAGCAGCAATTAAGCATGAAAGTATTAGCATTTTCATATACACACTGTAAAAGAAACTCAAAGTGTTGAGCGTAAATGTCTTTTTTTTTTAAAAGTCCCGCTCAGTGAGGATAATAATTGGGAAAAAGATTTCAGTTTATAAAGGCCGGACTCTGGAGCAAAGGAAACATGTCTTGTGGTCCAATAAGAATCCACTGAGTCAGGATTCAACAGGCTCAAAGTGTCATCGACTGTCTGAGGGATCATAAGACGTAATTTTCACTCCTGTGTTGGCTACCACAGAGTCCAGACTTTAATCCTACTGAGAATCTTTAGGATGATCTGGAGAAAACTTAACATAACTGTCTGACTCCCCCATCAACAATACAAGATCTTTGTGTAAAACTGCAATAACTCTGGATGAGAATTAATACTGAAACCTCTCAGTAACTTATCAAAAAGATGGGATGGAGAATGTGTGGTGTAAGATAAAGGTGAATATTTATCTATTTATTTATGGACAGACAGCGTACTCTTATGCAACTGTAATAATGTGAATTCAAGCTTGGAAAAAGTATGTTTAACCACTTTTGAGAGAGCATAAAAGAAACTTCTCATAAATATGAAGTCACATATTATGACACGTTTATTCCAGTTGATATACATCATATTAAATTATACCTGTTGACACCAACTTAGTCAGCTGCAAAATGTTTTTGATTTTAGTCCACCATCAATAAACTAATACTGCCAGGACACACACCAACAGTTAGGTGTTAGACGTTATCATTCTCCAATGGTAAAAATGGGATAGCGTGTGTGTATACACACACACACACACACATTGTGCACAAACTTGAATGTGTATTGTATCAAAGTATATCAGGTGAGTGTATTTGTGTAAAGAGGGAGTGTGTGTCCTAACACACTAAATCAAAGTGTGAATAATTATTAGATATCTACTTCTGTTACTAAGAAAAAATGGGCCAAAGAGAGATTTGACTCTGAAAATTCAAAAATTGTATGATGTGGTGCACATAAATATTCTCCTAAGAAAGCCAAATCCTCTCTTTTACTCTGATATGCAGCTTTGAGATTTATTAACATTTTGATTTGGCCTTAGAGTGATGTAGTTGTTCATAATAAAATTAATCCTCAAAAACATAATTTGCCATATTGTGCACACAGTGTATAAAAATGTACTTTAAAACTTAAAGAGATTAAATAAGATGGCATTTATTGTATTACTTTTTTGTCAAATGTAATATATTTCTGTTGAATTGCTTGCACAAATCTATCTCAGCATTTCAAGCTGTATTAACATTTGTTTCAATTAAACAATATGTTAATTGTAGCCCAGACATAATATTTTCAGAAAAGATAGTTAATTCGGTAAATTTGAATTGTGACTTCTGTAATGAGGTGACCTGTGCCCAAATCATCCTCTGTGGAAATATGTTGGGGGTTTTTTTTGTCAGAGGATGCTTCATAAATTACATACAACTGGAATAAATATGGGATCTGTTCAGCATTTTCCATCGTGTTAAAAATAAGAAAAGAAAAAAAAATATTAAGAATTTAGAGATTGATGAAATGTAGCGCTGTGACTGGTGCACTTTTGTCGTCATGACACGAGCTGCAGCTCGGACCTGTAACAGGCAGCTGGCGCAGCAGTCCGGTGTTGAGTCAACGTTGCATCCGCGAGGCAGAAGCAGAAATCATCCAACCTTAGATTTACATCTGGACCGGATTGCGTCTGTGTTTCCTCGTCGGGTTAAGTTATTTCAGTTAGATAACCCTGCTTGTTTATGCTGCCTGGGTCCTGAGCCAGTCACCAAATGCGCTCAGAGAGCTGCCCTCGCACGGATTTAGATCGAAGTTGCTGCAAGCTAGCGTTAGCTCGCTGCTGCTACCCTTCAAGCGCTGAACTGGCCACATAAACATGCGGATCATCGAGGCCGAGACCCCCGGGATATCTTTAAACGCTTCCTGCAGGACACGACTTTCGACCGACCGCTGACTGGACTCCGCAGAGCCGCTGTGTAAATGATGCATTTCCATTACAAACATGTGTTAGCCGCGGTTAGCTTGTATGAGGTCGGCTAGCTTAGCCGCTAATGCTAAGTGCTACAAACAAATAACAAGCCGATGAAACAGTTTAACGTTAAAATGTCGTTTTCGTAAGTTATACGCAAAACAAAGAAAGTGAAACATTGAGTTGCCTATGTTCTTCTCTATGTGTTAGCAAGCATTTCAACTGTAGTCATGTGTATTTATTCTTCCTAAAATTGAAGCTAATTAAACACCCCACCAACTGCTAGAGCTCCGTTTTTCGGGCGATGCTAATGGTTCAGCCTTATTGTTAGCAGGTGATTCAACGGTGCAGTTTGATCGTGGCTACCAAGACTAAAGCTGGCGTTTGATACTGGCAACATCCTTATGTTTCCAGAACTACACATTGGCTTTCTAACTGGCCCAGGATTTCTTTTTAATACACTCACATTGAAATGACAGTGTCCTCTTAGTCTTAGGTAGCTTACATATAGCCTTCCGATGCTAGCTAGCTGAACTAGCTAGTGTATTTGATGGAAAACCTACTGCATATCTTAAGTTAGCGCTAGTTCAGGTCCAAGTGTGCGTGACATGTGTACTTTGAGCGCAGTAGACCAAAGTTGCTCAAGCTAACATTAAAATGAACCCCGAACAACGTGGCTGATTGGTGTCAATAACGGTACTAATGTGTCGGCGTGCCACAGTTTTCAGTTAGCTTATTTTGTAACCCAAAGCTCAACAAGGGTCCCTTTCCTTGAGCAGGTGACTTCGGCTGATGTTGCCAAGAGCATCGAGCTCCAGCTGCCCATCCAATGTCGATATTTTCGACGTTCAAGATTTTAAAATAGCGCATTGCGTCTTTTGCTAATGGACTTGTACTTTTGAATGAGTCAGCTAGTCTAATGTAAGCAAACTGCAAAATCGCCTGGTAGCGCCACATGGTTGCCTTAGGAAAAAAACATGGATAAGGGATAATCACATGTTGTCATCGGTTGAATGGGACAGAATAATGGACAAAGCACCTTTTATATGGTGGTTTACCTTTACCCCAGTTCGAAACAGATACTGTGCATTTGGAAAGTTGTCAAACCTTTCACACTTCCCACTTTTTATACTCAAAACATGAAATTTGTTTATTTGTCTTTTTTCTTATTTTGTAAACAGATTACACATTATGTCATCACCTTTTGAACATGTACATGTTTTAAAGTAAAAGGTTTAAAAAGTCATATAAGCACCCCCAGACCTTTGTAGTACTACTTGAATACTGAGAGTGGGACTTAATCTGCTTCAACAACTTGATTTGTCTGGCTGTTCTTAACTGAATTAATTGGAAATGATTAAGAGAGACACACAGGTCAGTACAGCGTGTTAGTGTTGATGGTGTACATGAGATTGAAAGCTAAGATATGGGAATAAGAGAATTGTCTGCCAAGTTTCAAGACAGGATTATATCCCACCACATATCTGGGGAAGGATGAGATAAGGTTTTAACAAGATTTAAATGTCCTAAAGAATTTCATTGTATCTGTCATTTTCAAATGAACTTTAAAACTGACAATCTTCCTAGAGCTAGCAAACTATGTAATTGAGAAATGTGGAAAGAAGGGCTTTTGCCAGATAGGCAACCGGGAACCTACCATGAGTTTAATGCTTGTACCTTTCTGACTCTGGAGAATGAAAACCATCTTTCCAGCATAAAATCAATCAGGCTTTTATGGCAGACATGCAAGACACAAAGAGACTCTGACTCTGAGTTTGGTATCATGATAAACAAAAAATAAGATTGTTCTGTTTGACTGCAGTCTCCACCAGCATATTTAAAGAAAACCACCTGGTCAAAATACTCAGGCTAGGTTTGGATGAAACCAGACAACGAGGCACTAACCTCACTGATACCGAACTTACTGTCAAACACGGTGATGGCACTATCATTCTGTGAGGGTATTTTCTATAACAAGGACTGTGAGACAAGTTATGAAAAGAGAGACGCGTGGATGCAAGACAGTGGAGTAGTTATGAGGGAAGGCGGATTTAATTGAATGTTTACTTCTCCACAAGTTAACTCCAAGCATAACACCACAAAAACAAATGAGTGGCTTCAAAAAAATGAGGTCTTGAACCTAGAGAAGAGCCTCTGGAGAGACCTCAAAATGGCTGTGCACTGATGCGCACCATCCCATCCGTTTGAGCTTAAATGTTTCTGGCAATGAGGATAAGATAAAACTTCTAAAGGAAAAGTTGTAGGATATTTCCCAAAAACTGTTGGAGGTTATCATCGCTGCCAAAAGGTGCTTTGACCATCGTTATTCAGATTTTCTGAATAGTTGGAGAAAATTGGTTATTTTTGCCTTATTTGTAGTAAATTTACAAAACAATTCTCCATTTAAATATAAACATATTTAACATGTGCCTTTTTAGACACTATTCATTCTTCAGGCATTATTCTAGCTTCACATCATCAGTGAAGCCAGGGTAATGAATGGCCGTGTATGTTGGACTTTGATAGTGTGCTTTTTTGTGTTATCTTCATGAGCACAGCTTGATGTGTACAGAAGGGAGTTGCCAGTGGTGAGATGAATGTGAGCTCTTATTCACTCTGTGATGGTTTGTGTTTTTCAGAGAGGACAGAGAGCGACTGATCTCAAGGACCAGATTGCCTGCTGAACTTTTTTGCCTCTCAGTCAGATCGCCAGGGACCATGCTGACCATCTTGGCTGCTGGGTCTGTATTCTTCCCAGGCCTTTTCCTTCTGTCCAAACAATGCCTGAAGTCCATCCCATCACTGAGATGGAGCGAAGGAGATGCAGTCATCGTATCAGCCAGGTTAGCCCCCCTGAAAACTTTATTTTATCTTTTATCATATGTTGTGCATGTTCTTGATGAAGTCATCTGCCCGACTCTTTCATTTGGTACGTAGTTGTGGCTACAGTGGGATTATTTTTAGCCAACGCTTGTAACTCTGTCCATGTTAGTGCACAGGACTCTCTTAAATTCTTGCAGCTGATTTGCGCTATTTCTTTCCCACTGTCAGGTTGGTGTCATCGGTTCAGGCAGTCATGGCTTCTTCAGCTGGCTATATCATTGCTTCTTCCTGCAAGGACATCATCGAGGATCAGTAAGTCATTTGACAAGCTTTCAGTTTTAGTGGCAACGAGTCAGCTGGTGTGAATTGTAATCCCCAGGTTTTAAAAAGCATCATGTAAAAGCCCTTTGACATTTGGATTGCTTTCCTTACATCAGCTCGATGTAAATGTGCACCCAAACTTAAAAAAATGAAAATTGTGACTTTGTGTTTCAATAACTAGCGTATTTTTTTTTCTTTCTACACAGGCACTGGCTTACGAGTACATACATCATGTTTGCTGTTCCCTACTTTGTGTACGACATCTACGCAATGTTCATGTGCTACTGGTACAAGCTGCGGGTCAAAGGGCACGAGGAGGCCTCGGCAGCACCCCAGCACATGAGCTCAGCGCTGACCAGCTACTTGCGCCGCGAGTTCCTCATGGTGCTGCACCACGTTGTCATGGTCACCGTCTGCTTCCCTGTCTCTGTGGTAACTGTCACATGTTGCTCTTTTTGTTGAGTTTAGATTAGAGTGAGTCAAAATTGTAACACTGAGATGCGTATCAGTATGTACATCTCTTAGTTAAAAAATTCCAACTGTAATAAAAAGGCCAAAAAGGAACGAAGCTGTAATTGAAGTCATTACAAATAAACCCCTCTCTCTCTCTCACCAGTTTTGGCGACAAGGAAAAGGAGATTATTTCCAGGGTATAATGTTCATGGCTGAGCTCAGCACTCCATCAGTCTGTTTAGGAAAAATACTCATCCAGGTAAGTGTCTCCATCTAGCCCCAGAGAACATGTCAGTGAATTATTGCGTCCCCATGCTTCTTACTAAAGTTCTTCTGCACTCTCCACTTTTCTTCCCACTTTTAATACACTGGAATGCGTGTTTCCGGTCATTCCCAGCAGGCAGCTCGTTCATGTCCACGGGTTCCCGTCAGTTGTGTTTTACATGAACAGCAGTCAAACATCACTCTTTAAGTGGTAACACAGTTTGCTTGAATACACACCATAGAAATTGCCCCCCACAACCCTGTGTTTGTTTTAGGTTTATGTAGATGTATGTGGGATGTTTTGGAACCTGGTTAAAAGTCATCCTTCATTTTTTTTTTTTTTTTTAATGTGCTCCAGCTGGTGCAGCTGTTTGCCTTTAAACGTAGTTCCCACTATTAAGTCTGAATATTCATCAGATACAATATCAGCTGGCTCTTCTCCCCTCTATCAGTTAGCACCCTGCCCTTCCTCAGCAGTGCATGTGGCCGTTTGATAAACAACAAACGCTGTAGCCTCGCAGAGTTTCCTTACAGAATTAAAAGCCAAGAACATGAAACAAAAAGAGTATTTATTGACAGTATGCCGTATAATTTGGGGGTTTAAGATTGGTGAGCAGAGAGGATCAAAACCTCTTTACAGAAATCTGTGTTTGCTTGTGTTTAGTGTTATGTCACTGCTGCAAGTTGACTTTTCAAGATGCATATGACTGAAACAAATGAGAATATATTAAGAGTAAAAGGCTGCTGCAGTGACACTGTCCTGCTGCCTCCTTTAGAAATCACCCAGTGTCCCAGCAGCAATATGTTTCTCTGGGCTCTCCTGTTCAGTCCATGCAGACAGTATTAACACATTTAGCTGTTCTAAAATTAACTATATGACATTAGTAAAGAAGATTAACATTCTCGGCTTTCACCAAACTGTACCGCTTGCTTTTCTTTGTCCCTTTTGTCTGTTTTTCCCACCCTCAGTACAAACAGCAACACACTCTGCTGCACAAAGTGAATGGGGCTCTTATGCTGATCACTTTTTTCATCTTTCGAGTCCTACTCTTCCCTTACCTCTACTACGTCTATGGAAGGTATGTCTTTCTTTTCCATCTCTGTTCTTCTGTCTCGCTGAGCTGGGGTCAGATAGTTGCTTAGTCATTTGATGTGTGTTTTTGGGTTACAATTGACGTTGTTGTTGTTATTTCATCCCTTTGGCTTCAGGTATGCATCCATCCCGTTCCATATGGTTCCTCTGTCAGTGCCCTGGCACTGTAACCTTGGTGCTGCTCTGCTCATGGCACCCCAGCTCTACTGGTTCTCCCTAATATGCAGGGGCGCCCTACGGCTATTCAAGGGCACCTCCCGCTCTCAGAGACCACGAGCGCCCACAGCCCCCGCTAAGGAACTCCAGACGGATGGCAACACACTGCCACAGCCTGCTAACGGCTACAACACGCGCTCCGCGGAGCCCGAGCTGACCACTCACTGAGGGGAGTGGACGGGGGGAGGGTGGGGGCGGGGGAGGAAAGAAGGCGAATGTACCAATGAGTTTGTAAATTGAAGGAGAGGAATGAGTGAAAAAGCGAGACTTGAAGCAAGTCGAGATGATGGCCTCAAATTATGCTGAAGTGTTTTTGCAGCCGGCAAACAGTTAAACGATTTTGTGGCTGGCCTCAAATACTTCAGCCTCTTAGTTTTTAGAAAACAGAAGGAGTCTTTGGGCACTCAGTATTCAAGATGTCATCGGGCACTGTGACAGATAGTAACATGCACTGACCTGAGAGGAATTTGCCTGGATGTATAGCAAGCATAGGTGGCTATTTCCCTCATGTAGATCAAATACAGTCCTCTCTGCCTCACAGTATAGGAAGAGGAGGAACATAGGAATGTATTATATTGTATGTTAGTATGTTTGCTGTAGAAGGAAGGCCTATTCAGTTTATTAATGAAGAAGACCTTCAAAAAAAAAAAAAAAAGGAAAAAAAAAAAGCCCCGGCTAAGCAGTATTTTGACTTGTTAGTGTTTATTATCTGTATCCTCAATGTAGTCACTGTCACTCCAACAAAATGTAACCAACCTGCAGACTGACTCATCTTTAGAAAGGAGACAACGTCATTATGCTGTATTCTGCTGCCTTATCCCTTTCACCCCCATTCTTTGTAGTTCCTTTGCATTTTTATTTGTTTTTATCCTAAAAGAAGGGAGAGGCTTTCCTCGGACAGGAAAATGTGAAGGTTGTACATAGAAGACGTTCGTTTGTCCTTTCCATGTCAGTATTATGTCACAACTTTATTTTGTTTTTGCTTTTGATCAGCTTCCTATTAGGGCCATTGTGGATTTTTTTTTTTTTTAAAGAAACTGTCAGAAAATATTTTAAAGTTATACATTTAAAAGGCCAAAAAGTATAAATTGTCATTTGTAGATTCTTGGGGGTTTAAGTCACAAATTTAAGAGGATGGCATTTATTTAATTTTTATTTAAAAAAAAACAAATTGCAAATCAAACATGGAAAACATTAAATGTAAACTACATAAGAAAAGAGGTGGAACAATAACAGGTGTTGTTTTATACCCAGATGTACAACAAATCCCTTCACCGTTGTTCCTGCAGTTATATTATAGTCAGTCTTATCTTAAAACTGCCTGCTGCTTCTGCGCGGTAATAACGGCAGTCCAGTCTTGGAAAATAAAACGGTGTCTCCTCTTATCCCCTCAAGACAAATCTCAGAAATGTTTTACAGCTCTAAGCTCAGAAAAAGTTTTTTTTTTTTCTTAAACTCATGAATTCATGTTTTTAATTTCTTTAATCTCAGACATTCTTCTAAGCTTTAGCTCATATTATCCCTCCCCCATCCAGCGGAGGCTGAGTAATACTAGCTTCTTTTTTTTTTTTTTAAGCTGCAATGGACCTAATACGCTGTCATTCATGTCATCTGATGATAATCCAGACATTCTGAACAATAACAGTTAAGCATTAAGAGAAAAACAAGTCACATTTTTACAGTTAAGTTTATGCAAAACATCTCCAGAGGTTATAGCAGTGGTTTCTTTGTAGATATAACTTCATTCCTTTCACTGTTATCACTTTTTTTTTTTCATCTTACACATGAAGTGCTGCACAGAGGTACTCACTTTTAACTTAATTTTTGTGTTTTTAGCTTGGTGCTGATGTAAATTACAAGATATCCATTTGCTTGACAAGAATATTTCACAAATGGGCCCATGAGATTTGAGTATTTTGGCTTTGCTGAGGGACCTGTGACGTTGATGTTAGAGAGGCAAAGTGGAAGATTGTCTTGCAGAGAATTCCCTTCTCACTGACGAGCAGCACATTTGTTCATCTTATTTTTATTTGTTGTTTTAATTTCTAACTGTGAAGTCCATGAATTTAGCTTCGTAATATTGTATGAAATGCACCCCCCCCCACTTCCATCATTGAGCCCCTGGTTCCATGAACCTATGAACAGACAGGCTCATGTTATCATTTTATGTTTTTTTTTTTTTGATGCAGCTACAGTGTACTGAAACATGGGTAAAGAAAGAAAAGGAAAAAAACAACAACAACTTAGAAACCAAGACAGGGTAGCGAGTGCCAAAGCATCTGGCGAGCTGTGGGCATGTCAAAGACAGAATATTCATTCCCCTGGTTCATGAACTCACAAGGTACTGCTTCTTGACAATACTGAAACATTCTAACTGATGTACTGTATATTCCACAAAATGCTTGTTATTTATTTGTAAGTATTTATTTATTTATTTGGTTTGTGGTTTTGAAAGCATATTTATGCATACATATTATACTCTATGCTTCTGAGCCTTATGTGAAGGCTGTATTGTTACTCAAACTTAGCTAAAATATACTTCTCTGTCCTGAGCCTGTCTGAGTATTTATTTATTTAAAGATTTATATGTTATCTTGCTTTATTATCAGCTTTGAGTTTTTGGACCTTCAAGCCATTTCTTTTAGTTTGTAGTCAAACTGCATCGAGTCGAAAACCAAGTGGGCCAGTAGAGGGCGCTAGAGGCAACGATTTTAACTCGGTTATTTACAGTAAATCCAAATGTGAAGGAAGTCTAGAGCTACAGCTAGCTAATATGTATAATTATTTTTTTCAGCAAACAGAGAAATTGGACGCCAAAGTGTGGGCTTCTTTTCTTCATTTTTATTTTTATTTTTTTGTCCGTTAATCAAGATAGAGCTGATTAAGTTTGATGTTTGAAAAGTTGCTTCTGTGCAGAGGATGACTCACTGGAAGAGGCTTAAAGTATTTTCTGAAGGACAAAAAAAAGGTGCATTAGAGATCTGGGAACATAGAGGACAAGAGTTAAAGGTGGAAAAGAAGGGGGAAAAAAACGTATTACCACAGAAGTGTATGTACAGTCGGAGGTAGGTGTGTATTTAGCTGACAACAGAGTTCTGAGACTTAAAATGCACAATGTTTCAAAACTTCACCAAATTTAACTTGTACAAAAGAATCTGAAAAGTCAAAACAAACTCTTGACCAGCAGTTGAGGGTGAAATAAGATAAACCTGTACCTGAATGAAGAAAACTTGTTAAAGCTCATGATTGAAAGTATAAAACATGAGAAATACGCGGTGAGGCAACGGAATGACATTCATGGCTCTCAGTAGCACTGGCTCATGTTTTTACTAGTGATGCTGCAGGGATTGGATTTCAACCAGATTAATTTTGAAGTTCATGAAGATATAGTAGCTGCTGACATTCAAGATTATAAGGAGCGTTGTAGTTGGGCTGGAACACTCTGCATCAACCCTGGAGTTTCTAACAATAAAAAAAGACAAATATACAAAGTTTTTATGAATCCCAACCAGACTGAGCTGAAAAAAGAAGTATCAGACAAACAGCTAAAGAAAGCTGTACTAGGAACTTGATAAAGAAGGAAGCCCATACTTTATTAATGTCTACATGTCCCAGATATCTGGTACATATTACCTCTAAAGGATTCTTAATATATTAAGTTTATATTAATATTTATGTAAATTGTCCAGTTAAAATTCTTAAATAAACCTGCAATACATGAGTGGGGTTGAACTTTTACTTATCCTCCGAAGACCTGGTGCAGTTTATTTTCTTGTAGCTTTGAGCCCCTGTTAAGTTAAATATTATGACACATCATGTGTCTACACCAGGTTTTAGAAGGTTAATGACACAAGTCCAGAGCAGATTATTTCCTATCTTCACTGACCAGTCATACTATATGTGGAAAACATGAAGAAATATTGGTTCTTCTCATGTCTGGAGCGTAGACTATTTTCCCAAATGCAAGATGAAACCTGGAACAAGTCCAAAGTCTTTTTGTCCATCAGAGATGAGGATCCGTTCAGATAGCTGAGCGACATTTCTCCTCAGAGCTCACATACTTGTTTCTGGTTACTTCTCTAAGTGCTTGAGTGACAATGGTTTCCCGATGTGTTCCCAAGCTCATGCGACCACATTAATCACAGTGGTTTGATGGTTTCTTGTGTAATTCTGCCTGAATGCAGGAAGGTCAGGAGTATCCGACAGTGATTTATGATGTTTACCCAATAAGATTTCCCCAGACCCTGAAGAATGACGCACTGTAGCTGTTGAAAGACCAGACTTATTTGCAATATGACACTGAGTTTTTTTTTTTTTTTTTGAACAGTAAGTTTCTGATGGCTTGGTACAAAGCGATGAGCAACGACCCAATCCTCGCTTGCAAAGACTGGATTTTACCAATTAATAACTGGAATCTAGTCATGTGACTGCTGTAAAATCTAGATGTTAATATTTTCTTTATACACAGTAGGTTTTCATTGAAAACCCTTGAAAATACTTTTCCTTGTAACTCTATTGAATTCAAATCCACAAACAAATAAAAGTCAAAGTCTACACTTTGAACCTATATTGATAATGTAACTGTAACTTCAGTATGGAAACACATAATTTATCATCAAAATATTGCAAATGATAAGAGGGGGTTTGTCTTAACCTGCATGTTATTCCATAGCTATCATCGCCCAGCCTCACCACATTTCAATAATTCAGTTAACATTTCTCCAAGGTTAAAATTTTTATTGCCCTTATACAAAACACACAAAACATACAAAACTGTTTACATTAGAAAATTCAAGTTTTATGAAAGCTTTGAGAAGCTCTCTGCCTCACTTGCCTCCGAGCAAGTCCTCATCTCTAAATACTTTAGTATCTCCTCTGCCTTGGGGAGAAGATGGTGTTCGGATTGCTGTCTCTTTCCCTCTCCTTCTCCCGCTCCTTCTGGCTGTTTGGGGAAAGCGCCTCCTCCAGCTTCTTATCACTCTTGAAGAGATCTCGACCCGTGCGCATTATGTGTTCCTCAATTTTACGGTGGCGCTTCATATCAGACAATACTTTGTCCAGACGTGCTTCTCTTTTAACAGAGGAGCGAGCAGAAGATCCTGCGAGACAAAGAAAGATGTTAGTTTCAGTTGCGCTGACGAACAAGGGACGAGAAGAGTTGGAGCAACATTAACAGTCCTACCAGGTGTTCTGCGTCTGTTGATGAAGGCATTTTTCGGAGTGGCTTGCATTTGCTCCTCATCAAAGTCAAACTCAGTCGGAGTTGGAGGCCTGAAAAATAAACACGACTCGTGATTTTTTTTCCCCAGCAAGCATAAATAACATATAAAAAACGACCAAGAGCAGGATCAATACTGACTTGCGTTCTCTCTCCAATCTCTCCCTCTCCTTCGCCGCTTCTTCCTCTTCGTCTCTCTCGGGTGAAGGGGTGCGTTCGGGTGTGGGGGGTCTTCTCGGAAGGGGAACAAAGTTCAATTTCAGCATTTCCCCTTTAGCCAGGAGCTCATAGAGTCTTTTGATCTCTGAAGGAGGAGGCATCCAGTTTTTGGGGTCTTCCAGTTCCTCATCGCTGTATGGGAGCTCCCATTCACCGTCAACCTCTGCAGCCTGCTTCCCCGCTTCAGCATCCGCTCCTGTGTCTACCTGAGTTTCATCCACTTGTTGGTTTCCTTCCACTTCATCCGTAGTCCCCTCTGAGAAGAAGAAGACAGAAAAAGTGAAGATGACCTGTTTTGATTGCAGTAAACAAAAACGTTTTTTTTTTTCTTCTGAATTTCTGAACCTTTTGGTGATGGTCTCTAAATTGAGTCACCTTTTTCATCCTTAGCTGCAGCATCGCCCTCCTCTGCTGCTGCTGTCACCTCTGTGTCCCGTTGTTCCGAGGTGACCTCTTCTTTGTCTGCTGCAGCTTTGTCCGAGTCCTGCACGTCCAGAGCCTCTAAGCCCTCCCTCAGTGACGAGTCTGTGGCTTCAGCCTGCATCCTTCTGGCTCCTGGAGGACTGTGTAGCCACAGATCTACTAAACAGAAGTACATTTGATGATAATTGTTATTTCAGTGCGACCAAATCTAAATGGAGATAAGAGACAAAAGCGGGCCTTGCAAGGATTGCCAGGAATAACGTTACGTCAATAATATACAGCCTAATGTAATCTCTTACATTTATGAAAGACATTTGTCTTCACTAGACTTTCCAAGCTAGCTTACGTCAGGCCCAACCGCCAGATATTTTGTAAACACCGGTTAGTTAATAAACAACGCTCTTTAAAATGATTTTACCTGTTTTTTTGTGTGGATGAGTACTGTTGTGGTCAAATGTTCGGCAAAATTATTTTCCAAGCTTTGCAATCACGTAAGCATAATAAACGATTATCCAGGTACGTAAACATAGCGCCATTTTGGCCGGAGGGACCCTTGTGACGACCTGCCGATTGATCATTAGGACTTCGCAATCTCGCTGAGTAGTAAAGCATATGGATAAGCCATCCACTCCGAGTTTAATCCATAAACTGTCAATACAGATGTGGTTGAGATCTACGCTTAGCACAGCACTTCCTGTGTTGTGCGCAGTCGCGTAGTGGACGCGGGTAATATGAGGTTAATAAAACCGGCTAAAATTATTTTATTATTTTTACACTGATTTAATCTTTTTAACCTCGTGGAACGCATTCATAATACATTTTTACAACTATATTTGCGGCATAATTAATTCTTATAAAGCTAGCAATACGTCATTTTGGCGCCAGCCTGTGATTGGTTAAAGGTCGTTTCCGGTCGTAACGCTCGTCATTTTGAAAAGTGTTCAGTTAAGAAGGGTAAGTTCCCGACCGCCATTGTTAAAAGGAGGCGACTACAATGTTGTTAAAAGCTGTGTTTTGATCATAAAGGCTTGTCTGAAGAAGTCCGCTGCTGATATAGGTAAGTAACTAACGACACCTGAAAATAAAGTAGATAACTTGAGCTAAACTAATAAAATTGGTTTGAAGAAAGAGTAATGCTAACGTCTTCTGGCGTTGTAGTTGTTTGGGGTCTCCGCAAGTTGTGCGATATTAAATTATGAGTGGCTGTACTCAATTTAGATATTGTTAATGCAGAGTAAATTTGTGATTATATATACTCTAGTCGACGTATCTGAAACACATACCAGGTTAATTGGGAAAGTTGTTATACAGGCCTTTTGTGAGAGCTCCAATATGGCTCAGCGTGTGACGGCATCAGACGGAAACAAGAAGACCTCCAGGGTTCGGGTAGCGGTCCGTCTGCGACCCTACATGAACAAAGAAGATGAGAAAGGCGAGGGACCGTGCGTCAGAGGACTGGACTCCCAGAACCTGGAAATAATCAACTGGAGGAATGCGACGGAAACCGTCAAATATCGGTCAGTAACACCAACCCCAGCTCGGGTTTATTAATAATACAGCATCATCAGCATCCACGATTATATACCACGCGTGCTTTTGGTTGTGTTTCAGCTTTGATGTTTACCACGGAGAGCAAACGACGCAGCAGGAGGTTTTCCTCTCATCCGTGAAGCCAGTTTTACCTCATATACTGATCGGACAAAATGCCAGTGTGTTTGCTTATGGGCCAACAGGAGCTGGTATGTTGAGGCATTATCTTAACATCTTATTGCTTACCTGTGCTTATTGTAGTTTTTTTTTTTTAAATGTGTATGGCAGGTAAAAACTGCTAATCAGATTACAAAATGGTTTTTAATAGTGAGGGATTTATGACATGGGGCAGACATATTGGTTTAATAATATAAAATTGTTGGACCACAGTGATTTATTATTTTTTTTATTTATTTATTTTTTTTTTCCCCCTCAACTTTGCCTAACTTCTTTCCTAGGTAAGACCCACACGATGTTGGGCACTTCAGAAGAGCCTGGTATGATCCCCCGAGCTGTTCGAGAGGTCTTCAACCTGGTTCATGCCAAGGATGAGGATGAAGGGTGGGACTACAGCATTAGCATGTCCTATCTGGAAATTTACAATGAGAAGGTATTTATAATTTTAGAGCCATATTCTACTTTTTTTGCTGTTTTTTTTCCCCCCTACAAATTGAAACTATTTCACGCTGTCTTAATGCCTGCTCCATTCTTTGGTTGAAATATTACAGGGATACTTTGTAAAGATAGCTTTACATCTCTGTTCATTGCCTCAACTCCATTTCACCCTTCTTCTGTATGGTGTGCCTCTGAGGTCAGATTGCAAGTTTGCACAAAAATAGTTTTTAATGCAAAATCCACCCAGTAAACCTTAAAGCTTACTTGTTTGTATGTTGGTAATGAAATCAGTAAATGAACTTCTCACTATCGGACACGAGTTTGACAGACAAATTTCTTTGACGGTAACTTCATTCTTAAATGTTTGTTTTTCTTCTTCTGTAGTTTGACTGCTGACAGTCTGTACTGAAAGTCATGTCTTGAACTGGTTCAGTTTGGTTCTGAAGAAACATAATAGTTGGCTGTTAAGGGTAGATGGACAAAATCATAAAGCTTACCATTGCACATAGGCTTGATTAAACTCGAGGCAGCACTGATCCATAGTTTTAGAAGCTAATATGAAGTGTTATGTGTGAGTACGACATATTCAGGTGTGTTGCCTTTGCATGATGTCTCTGCCCTTTCTGGGTGAAAACAAGCCATCTGCTTTGACTGGTGTTTAAAACAAGTTGCTTTTTAGTTGTTTACAGCGTAGCTGGTTGGTGATCTGTTCATAAGGCCTGGAAGGTGGAAAAAAAAAAGTAAAATTTTAATGCTGAGGTACATTCATCAACGTATTAAAAAATTGATTTTTTTTATCATAATGGAGGAGTATCCTTGTCTGCCAGCAAAGTATGGTAACAAGCAGCCAGAAGTGTTGTATCCAGGCACCTAAAATTAAATCAAATCAGATGATGTGTGTTAGACATTGTCCTTTTTAAATCAAGCGTCACATTTGACCACTACAGCTTAACATCAAAACTGATTAATTTATTGGTTTACTTGTGATTAAGTGATTACCACAAATGATCCAACTGCTTGCTGTATCCCAGAGGTTCTTCATTTTAAGTGTAGTGTATGTATTTTACAAGAATAAAAGGATTTTAAGTGAAAATGTCTGTCACGTTTTTTTGTTTTGTTTTGTGTTTTTCCCACAGCATCATTATCATAGATGTGATAGAAAACTGTTTAGATAGCTGAACATTCTGGCTTTTAATTTGGTAAATTAATCTATTTACATCACTCTGAATGTTATTGCTTTATTGTAGTTATATACTTATAAAATAAATGCCTTCAAAAGCTTAAGTTGTTAGTTTAGCTTGAAATTGAGGTTGTTTGTAGGTTGTACTGAGCTGTTGCACCTTGGCTGATTGACAGGAAACAAGACAGTTGTCAGTTTAAAAGTTAAAGCGTTGCAGCAGAAAACTCAAACAAAATGTCTTGAACATCTGATGCTCGGTGGAAGACGCTAATGTTGGCATATATGCGATTCTGTGACTTATTTCCAAGTTGCGCTCACTCTTGCGGCTCAAAGCCAGTGAATATTTGCGTGTCCATCAGGTGTCGTCTTTCACCACTGGGAACTGGAAATACCCGTCTTTACTGAAGTCCTCTGGACTGGGACACAATACGTACTCTATCCAGATGTATGAGAATACTTGATACTTCATTTCTTGACTTTTCCTGTGAGCTCTTAACCATATAAACTACTTCTTGTCTACGCTGCTTTTATATCGTCATGGTTGCATGGTGGCATTTTGTAAACCAACCCATCACACCTTCTGTCTTTTGTTCTCTCAGGTTCTCGATCTTCTGTCACCAAACTCTCAGGATTTGCCCATCAGAGAGAACAAGGACAAGAACATTTTTATCCCCGGCCTCACCCAAACGACCATCTCCTCCTTCTCAGATTTCGACAAACACTTTGTCCCTGCCACCTTCAACCGGACCACAGCTTCTACCAAACTAAACCACCGTTCCAGTCGCAGTCATGCCATTTTGCTCATCAAGGTTTGGCAAATGAGACTATCATTCTGTTTAGTTGATGAAGCTGCTCTCTTTAATTTAAAAAAAAAAACAAACAAAAAAAACTAGTGGAAGGTCAGATGCATCTTAAACAGATCGTGGTCTTCAAATCAGTAGACCAGGATTTGGTAGCTGGTGCTAAATCAGTTCTCTCTTGCAACACTCCCACTGGCAGACTTTGGGCCTTCTGGGACTCCTTTAAGAGAGATACACTGTATGCTGTACTTTCTAGTTAAATTTTTAAACTTTGATTCGTACCTCTGAATATCCACTGTGCTAGAAGTTTAATACTTCTAGCACAGCTCCCTTTGTATTATTTCACCTGTATAATTTTTCTTTTCTTTTTCAAAATGATGCAGGTTGTACGGGCTCAGCGTTCTTTACCCCACCGACAGCAGACCGGCAAACTGTACTTGGTGGACTTGGCTGGATCTGAGGACAACCGGCGCACCGGCAACCAGGGCATCCGTCTGAAGGAGAGCGGCGCCATCAACCTGTCTCTTTTCACACTCAGCAAGGTGGTGGACTCCCTCAATTCTGGCACGGCTGTCCGTGTGCCATACAGAGACAGTAAACTGACACGGCTGCTTCAGGACTCGCTCGGTGGATCGGCTCACTCTGTCATGATCACCAACATTGCGCCAGAGTATAAATATTATTTTGACACCTTTAGTGCGCTGAACTTTGCAGCAAAATCCAAGCTCATTGTGAACAAGCCCTTCACACGTGAAACGGTGACTGTACCTGTGCTGCCAGGTGAGTGACACTGAGTCAACCAAACAAATGGTTTCTTCCAAATGAAATTGAACGGAGGAGGATTCTCTGACATAATGTGATTGAACGAGCCATTTTTAGGCACCCATGTCACGTCCCAAGGTATAATAACAAAGTCAGGGCTACAAGGACGTAGAGTTTAGATTTTTACACCATTTTCACATGTTTGTTTTATGTTTTTTTTTTCTTACTGCTTTGATTTGAAAATATTTTACTGCCCCTCCCTTGGCTTTCATTCAGGCACTGCAGCCTTGACTGATGCTGTTATCTTCCTCCAAGTTGCTTCATGCCAGAGAATCCCTCAGACGCTTGCTATGGTGCACTGAATCCTAAACTGTTGATTTTTTTTTTGTTTGTTTGTTTTTGTTTTTCCTCCGCCTTCATCTCCAGTGAAGCGGGACAGAGAGGAGCACGAGGCAGGAAGATCTGGCACCGAGCCACACAAGAAGAAGCAGAGAGAGGAGAAGAAACCTGAACAGGATGGTTCCTCACCTTCAGCACATTACCACAGGTTTGACGACACAGACTTATTGATCGTTTGTCAGAGCAGTGACTGCTGAGCGGAAGGAGAATGCCTTTGTCCAGTGCTGGCACGTCAAACTAAATTTCTTATGCTGCATCTCATCCAGTTAGTAGCACATAAAACAGACTGAGGCTTTGCTGCAGAGCAAGCCAGTATTTTATTGCTCGTGATGATGGCAAGTTTTCACAACCCTCCCACTGGCTAGTGTTACTGGGAGAGACGAGCGCTGCTCTCTCACCATGTGTTAACAGGTGTCCAAGCCTGTTCGAGCTGGAAACACAACCTTTTCACTTAACGGCTTCAACGCCCATGATCAGGCTGTCTCCCCTTATTTTTACCTGCCTGGACTTCTCTTTCAGTTTCTCAGAACCATCAGTGATGGAGAGACTCATAGCTTTGGAGAAGCTGATGATGAGCTGCCAGGAGAAAGACAGACTGTCTGTCCTGAAAGATGTGGCCCAGTCTCGCAAAGAGATCCAGGTGATGACACGACCACATCAGAGCTAGACTTTCTTCACCTGAGCAGTTAATGACAGCACTATGTGGTTTTGCATGATTAAGGTTTTCTATAATTTATCTGGTCACGTATTTGTTATAACCCCAGTTTGTATACAAAATAGTAGATGGATGACAGTGTCTCATCTGTTCATGTATATTTAATAGACATCTTTGATATCCTTTTATTTACAGGAGCTGAAAGAGAAGCAGAGGGAGTTTGAAAGCAAGGCCATGCTTCTGAGTCGGTTAGCAGGAGAGAAATCCAACCTGAAAGAGGAACCTGCTTTCAAGAACAACACAGCTCCCCTGCAGAGAAAACAGCCAAACGCCACAAAATGCACGAAGCAGCAGGCTGTGGTCCAACCGTTGCAAGGTCAGACATCATAGATGCTGCTTTATATTTATCTTTATCATATCAGGAAGGAGGAGGAATGTTGGCATAGAAAATAATGCAAAAATGTACCACATTAATGCTATAAATGTGTCATATACCGAGGTCTTTCAGCTACTCTTCAATTAGACAAATTTAATAACAAGGTGACATTGAGAGTTTTCTCCAGTCATGGTCGTCTACTCTTCATACTTTCTTAAAGAATTGTGACTCCATAATTCTGTTTTGTTGAATCACGAGAAGTATTGATGAACCACAATTTGATACAAGAGCTCAATCTGCAGTTCTGGTTCCAGCAAATATATCAAATGACAACGAGGGAGGAGAATTTTTACACCCCTCAGCAACCTGGAGAGCAAGCCAGATACCTCTGTTTCCAACTTGTGTTTTTGACTTTGAAAAGATACTGGCATTTCAACTGAAAACATGAAGCAGGGGCTTTTTTTAGTGTTTTTATTTTATATATATATATTCTAATTTGTAACGTTAAACCATCGATAATTGCCAATACTGTTTTCTCCCCTTCAGTGTCCCAGCTCCAGCCTCTTCAGCATCTTGCCATCATCAGAAAGCAGTCTGTCTGCGTCAAGAAGAAAGAGAAGCTCACAGATGTGGTTGAGGTCAGCATCCCAGCCTTGACTGCACTTTGCTTAGCTTGACACTTCTGCAGAGTTGCAAGCATCAGATACAGGCTGACGCAGGGCTGTTTGTTTGTTTGTGTTTTTTTTATTTATTTATTTATTTTAAACCCATCAGAGACTTGAATTTATGTCACAACTTTCATTTGACCCCCCATGGACAGTAAAGACCAATCTATGTTGACATTTAAAAATCGGTTGTCTATGGTAGACTTAATCTGATTGTCAAAAGTACTTTCCTCTTTGTTTGTTTGTTAGCCTCCAGATGGTAAAGAGAACATCAAGGAGAGCTCCTGGGAGTTACAACTTGACACATCTGTGCTGGAGCAGTCCAGGCACAAGATCCTGCAGATTCTTAATTCTGGATCTCTTAAAGAGTTGAAAAGTCTGCAGCAGATCGGTGACAAGAAGGCAAAGCTTATCCTGGGATGGAGGGAGATCAATGGCCATTTTACAAAGGTTGGGTTTAAAAAAATATCAAGCATATATTTTTTTATTTTTATTAATGCACTTCTCTCTCTTTTTTTTTTCTTTTCTTTCATGTGTATATATATTTATAAATTATCTGCAATTTTTTTTTTACAGTTGGAAGATCTGATAAAAGTTGAGGGTATGTCAGAAAAGAGGTTTTCTTCCTTCATGAAGGTAAGAAATTTTATTTAATTGTAACCGTTTTTTGGTATTTGCAGCAAGAACTGACGGGTAAATCTGGACTGAGAGAGTTCAGTGAATGTCAAATATATTTCACGTCACTGAAAAGGACCTCTTACCTGCAGTACATCTAGTTTAATTAAAATAGCTTATGTATTAAAGAATCCAAGTGTTAAAGCTTTGATTGCTTTATTATATGGTAAGGAGAGTACATTTTTGAACTGAAGCAGCTTCGAGGTAGGAGTATATTTGCAGTAAAATGTCAACCTCAAGGGAGGTGAATGAGCGCCATGAAAATAAATGCCAGCTCTGAAAATGTCACATCACTTAATAGTGTGTGTAAGGTCCCCACAGATAAACCCAGGTGTTTGTTTTTAACTTTATATGTGTACAAAAAGTGTATAAAAAAGACTTGTCTCAGTGCAGTCACATCTTTCCTGGTTTAACCCAGTAAATGAAGTTTTAAAATTTCCACTCTAGAGGGTTATTGGAGGATATTAAAAAGATGGAGAATATTACTTTTTTAAAGTATGTAGGTCTACTGAAGTTGCCAAATATTACCAACTCAACTGAATCGTGTGTGTACTGAGAAAACTTGTACGAGTAGCAATCCCGTTGACTTCATTATTTTTAAATTTTGTTTTTAATGTTAAGGCAACGATCAATCGTAGCAGGGCGACTGTTGTGATGGTTTCTGCAGCTTTAGTGCGACTTCAGCCGGCCAGCAGCTGCAGATTCATCCACCCGAGTCAGAGATGTGCAGTCTGCTGCTGTTCTGCGCTGATGACTTGTTTTCTCTTTTGCAGGCAAACATCCTGAGTGCCATGGGAAAATGATTTTTTTTTTTTTTTTAATCCCATTTTTCTCACATCCAATGTACATATTTTATTATCAAAGCCGTTTTTATGCTTTTGTTTTTGTAATAACGCTTTTTTCCCGCTGGTGGCACACTTGTTCTTTTTAATAAACCTGGCATGACTTGGGTTTGTTTGTTTGTTTGTTTATTTATTGAACGACGTAAATAAATCGAAGCCTCACTTTTGCGCGTGGGCCGTGACCAGACATCATCAAAGTTCTCCGGTGTTTTCACGTGACGACCTTATGGAGCTGCCGTGATGTGTGAACTGATGCAGCGTCCGTGGATCGATCTCGCTTCTTGGGTGGAGGGTGGGGGGGTGGATGAGCGGATGATGCTCAGGTCCAGCCCCTTTCCTCCCCGAGCACGTAGTCTGGATCCCACTTTTCATTTACACACACCCTCCTCCCTGATCCACCCTGCTGTCCAGGAGACTCCAACCATCCATCCACCCATCCATCCATCCATCCACCCCAACCCACTGCGCCGGAGGAAACGCCGACACCCGCAGTTTTCACGTAACACCAGCCGTGTTTGGGAATAGGTGGGGTTTTGCGAAGGAAATGTTTGGCCGCGTGTGTTTTTGAAATTTCTGCGCCTCTGAATTTTCGTTCCCACGATGCCCAAACCGGTGCAAGCCCTGCTGTGATGAGAGACGTCACGATCATTGAAATAAAAGAAAAACAGGTCAGTATGATCTCATCTCAAGTCTGTTTTTATTTATATATGAAACTAAATTCCTGTTTATCAATTCTCATGAGCTGAAACCGATCTCTGCGCGCGTGTTTTGTTTTTTTTTTTTTTTTTCCCCTGCTCTTCGCTGTAATTTACCCACGGCCGCGTCCACTGAATACAAATCAGCGGTGGACTGAACTAGCAGCCTCCCTCCCTGCTCCATCCTTGCCACTATTCTTCCTTTGTTCTGCCCTGACGCTGTTGTCCTGATGCTTTTGTCAGGAGCTGAAAACACGCGAGGAGATGGAGCTGTATGTACACACCTGCATGCAGGCTCCTGCGGCGCTTTCAGAGGAGCCCACCTCCATCTGCTCTGCCTTTGTGCTCCCTGTGTCATTGTGACCTGCTTTTTCTTTTCTTTCTCCTACCCCCTTTGAAGTGGCTAGTTTACTCATTAAAAAAAATAAATAAATAATGAGCACATTTGAGACATTGTGAGTCATGATCATATGATAATCTGTTTACAATTCAGCAGTATGATAAGTGATTAAAAATGAGGATTAATGTCATCTGATGTCAAAGGGGATTACAGTGAAACTGAGCCCGAATCAAAGGTTTAAATATCCTAAAACAGAATTTATTTAAGGGCTTTGAAGGGAGTTAAAAAAAAAAAAAATTGTTTAAAGAGGATGGAGAGGGTGGAAAAGAGCTGATGGTGTAGAAAGTGTTGTTTTTTTTCCTTGACTAAGGAAATGCTACGCCAGTAGTACAGAGCTGGGAAGCACCCCCACCATCTGTAACCAGGACTGGACCAAGTTCCTCTGTAGTGGACCTGCATGCATTTAAGTTTTTTTTTTTTTTTTTAATGGACATAACCAGAAATTGTCAAAACTGACACACATTTCATTAAACCTCGCTTGGACCACCAGCTCACATCATCAACCCCCTCCCCACTTTTTCCTGGATCAGATTAAAAACAAACAAAGACGTGACTGCGGTCCGGCTCCTCCAGATGTGTGCCCTCTGTGTCACTTTCAGCGTGACCCAGAGCGACGGTATAAATCCGGGGTGACGGCAGTGCTGACTGGAATCGATGCTAAAGCTGGCAGAGGGCCGCGGAGGACACAAGTACTCGGACAGATGCCAGAATTATTTGTTTATGGTTCTGGGGGGTGAGGCCAAACGAAGCTGGAAGGTATCTTCTGTTGACGAGGCACGTCATGAGCGTAATCACGTAGCTCCTCAGGCTGACCTCACCAACAGTCAACCCTTTGTCATTTCTGGATAAAAGATATATATTTCTGAGTGTCGTATAACCTAAAAATGTGCTGACCACAACTTCACACAGAAATTTGCTAAGTAAATGTGTCTCTTGCTGTTTGTGAGCAACTGACTCAACCTCACAGTAAATGGATAGAAAAACACACAAAAACAGCTGTTTGTTTGCAGCCGTCTAACTAAGGACATTTGACCACATCACTGTGATTCTCTTGATTGACACCTCAGACATCACCCGTCGGGATTCTGACTCATCATTAGCAGATTTATAAAATCAAAATTTCTGAGTTTACTTTCTCAGCTTTTTTAAAGTTTATGTGGTTGATTTTCTTATTTATTTATTTTTACTTGGAAATTTGTGAGTTTATGAATGCAGAAGGGGGGTGGGGGGTGGGGGGGGTGGTACTGCTGAGCTGTTGTGAGCATGCTAAAGAGCAAACAAGTCAATATGGTGATGATCCGCAGTTGCAGCGGTGCATCCCTTAATCTCTGGAGAAATTTTCTAAAACTACCAGGTGAAAAACGAGGCGCATGCTGGCAGTGATCCTTAGCTCTTTGTCGCTGCGGCTCTGCACGAAATCAATCAACTCCTCCAGGGTTCCCTGAGTAGGTGCGGAGCCCTCTAACCTCCACAAAGTGATGCTGGCTCTTCACGAAATGAATCCGTGATGTATGATGACTGTTATTACCACATGCGCACACTGTCCCCTAACAACCGCCAAGGAAGATTGTTAATTTGCTCCTGAACTGACGCTCTCGGCTGGTTCAGGCTTTCTGACATCTGCCCTGTAGCGTTTCAGCTTCAGTTTTCACGACAGGAGCCCAGCTCTGCTTCCTGTTGTCATTCCTGTGGATTTTAATTTAAACTTGGTCCATAAATCTGTACACTTCCCTGGTTCTTCTTTTTTCTTGGGGCCAGGTGGGAAGGGGAGAGCCTGTAAATTCATCTTTTTTAGAAGCTTCGACTACTGAGAAAATTTAAAAAAAAAAAAATTACATTTGGTACATGGCATGACTTCTACAAATTCCTGAATCCTTCAAAGATGCTTTTACATGTGGTCAGAAGAGCTAGTCAGTTATCAGATCCACAGCCAGATGCACAGTTGTCTAGTTCGAGGCTAGTGCATTAAAACAGGCTTGTTTATAACGTCTAACAGTCTCACATGCAGCATATTTCCTTTTTTTTGACACTCTGACTTTAAGATGAGCTTTTCCTACAGGCTGAAAATAGCCCTGGTTTTAATCTCCTATGAGCAGGATGGTGGAGTCGCACAGAGGATGCAGACTCCACCGAGGCCAGTTTCTCATTTCTCAAATTAAAAAGAAACCAATTTTGTAATAAAATAAAATGGCTTCTGTCTTTGTGTAGTCTAGGATCTGGATAACCTTGATGAGAGACGAGCCACATGTGACTGAACACGTCTCGACTTAGCGGAGGATTAAACCGATTTCAAAAACATTTTAGCACAGTGCATAAGTAGATACCAATGAGCCGTCTGTGTTTCTTTAACTACACCTACGTTCTGCCCCCCACCCCACACCCTCACCCCCAGGTGTAACCAGAGGCAGCACTCGGAGAACCGGACCACAAAAAGAAGCTAAATTCTGCTGTCAGCATGGCCGTGAACATGATGCAAGCTCCCAGCGTCTGGCCAGGGGAAGAGCAGCCATCGCTTCTGGATCAGGAAGGCTCTCTGTCTGGTCCAGCCCCCGTCTCCGTGGAGCGCCCACCAGTCGTGGGTGAGGAAATTCACAGCAGCAGCCCGGCCTGTACGAGGCCCTCCCGCAGCAAATCCAAAGGAGAGCTGGTCATCGTCATCAACGAGAACCTGAAAAACAGTAAGCAGCTGAGTTTGACCTCACGTTGATGCAGTGGGTGAGTGGGTGGGTGGGTGGAGGTGCGGGGGGTCATGCAGCTGCTGAGTCAGCTCGTTCAGGGGAAAGTCAAATCCTTCTGCATGAATGAACTCCAGGGAGAGCAGCTTACCCACGCACACATTTACCTTTTGCTCGTCCTTCACGTGCAGGTAACGGGATCCACCCGGCGCCTGCAGAGAGCACCTCTCCAGTCATTTCCTCCCCTCCCAGAAGACAACACTCAATCTCCTACCCTCATCACGCCAAAACCAGAAAGGGCAGCAGGGCGGGCTCCATCGGTTACACCGCTTTCTCTCCCCGGCCGTCGCTCTCTCGCCACTCCAGCATCGCTACCGAGCCGCCCTTGGACCGCACCAAGGTCAAAGACTACCTCCTCCTGTCGGTGCTGGCCTGCTTCTGTCCTGTCTGGCCCATCAACATCGTTGGGTTCGTCTACTCCATCATGGTGAGAACAGCGCTTCATTTTATTTTTTGATCTCTTTAAGCTTCTGCAGTCGTGAGTCGAAGCTGACCACCGGTTTTGAAACTCTCCTTCAGTCCAAGAACAGTCTCGAGCAGGGGAACCTGGACGGCGCCGTGCGTCTCGGACGTGTGGCCAAGATGCTCGCCATGGTGTCACTAGTAGGAGGGACGGTCATTATCATCGCCTGCATTGTCAACCTGGCCAGTGAGTGTCCCAAATCTGACCTTTAACCCCTTGCCGCATCTGTTTGTGTACCTAAACACACCTGATCTTCCCCTCTGAACTCCTCTCTCTTGTGATCCTCCTGACTCAAAAATATGTTTGTTTGGTTTTTTTTCCCACCTTTTTAAATTCTAGCATAAAGCACCGTCGGCACTATTTGACCAAAAAAAAAAAAAAAAATCAGTGTTATTCCTGCCATCTGTGCTCGCTCATTATCGCTCCAGTCTCGGTGCCTGCACGAGGCTTTGTACGCGGCGGCGCTTTAGCCTTTAGAGGCAGATCAGAAGCGCATTAAGCCCTCAGACTGCGTTCTGCCTTTTTTATGGACATTTTTTTTTTGCAGCTGTAACCGACTGCATGTCTCAGATTGCCTGCAGAGTGATTTTCTGTGTACTCCGCTGTCTGTTTTTACGCCTTTGCCCTGTTTACGTGTACCAAATGTGAAGTCTTGCTCCTGTACCACATGTATACGATGTATGTCACCGTGTGAGTTGCTGACGGGCTCACCAGCTGAATAAATGTGCATTTATTGTACCTTTCCAAATAAAGGGATTCTGATAAAAGATCAGTGATTATGTCAGTGACTTGAATAGAAAGGAGTAGCATTTGTTTTGAAGTGTTTAAACACAAGGTCTGACAGATATTTACGCGTAGCTCTGACTGCACACCGTTGCAGCCTGTTGGGTCTCATTACGTTAAGAGATGCTCTAATTAGCTCAGTGATTGGAAGAGCAACTGTAGACACAACTTGAGTTGGGACCCGTGGGACTCGGCAGCCCTTGTTTTTCTCATTATGTAACTGTCCTCTGTGGTCTGTGAAAGTTTATACATCCATATTAAACTGCAGAATACACGGCTCTAACTAATACGCTTCCTTTTCTTCTTTTAGTAAATGTGAAAACCTGAGTTTCATCCCAGGATGAAACTGGATAAGCCAACTGACCGTCTGGCCCACACCTGCACCACCATCTTTACCGCCTAGTCATTACCTGGATGTGTGACAAATGTGCACCTGATATGCAGTGCTTATACTTCTATTTCTGTAATATATCTATATAAATATATATATATGATCCCTTTTGCTAATGGACAGAACTAAAATATGCAAGTGCCGCTGCTGTGGGTGTCGGGTGGAGAGGGAGTGGTCTGTCTGATGTTAAATGGAGCGGGGAGGCAACAGATTCATCAGTCCTTTTCTATCCTGACCAGCGCACATTCACAGCGATTTTTATGAACCCCTTTGACGCCCCCAAAACAGGGAGGCTTCAGCTTCCCAGGGTCATCTCCACACCTGGGCCCCAACAAAATGTCCTCCAAGTCCACCCCCTCACCTCACCGACGACGGGGACGCCGTCAGCTTGCCGTTAAATCCCTCCAGACACACGGCGAGGCTGTGGCAGAGTGATGTGCTGGAGTCGAACGGCAGAAATTCACCCGTTTCCCCCCCCTCACAGTGAAGAAGCGCTCTGAGCCACTCTCTCCTTTTAAAACTGTCCTCTGTGACTTTCACGACTCCGAGATGCCCTACATCCTGCGCTTGAGAGCGAGCGCACGGGTGGCAGAAGAGGATGAAAGAGAGGCTTACCAAGGACTAGCTATTGGTGCTAAACTGGAAGGGATTACTGGAAAGTCTCGCACAGACGGCACACTCATCACTGCAAGCTAAAATATGTGCCAAACAGAAGAATATGGAGGGGAAGGTTTCTTTCTCTGTGAATTAGAGTTGCTGTGGAGAGGAAGGTGAAATGTGCTTTTTGCTGTGCTCTAATTTTACTGTATATCTGCTGTGCACCACTGACCACTGTGACCCGGGAAAGGGTTGACTAACAAAAACCAACCGTAGCAAAATACATCAGTTTTACAGCAGAAACCAGTGAAGCTGTATCCTCTATAACCTGTCTTTTGATAATCTTTGTAACAAATCATTTTAAAAATCTTTTTTTTTTTTTTTTCCTCATGTGATGCTCTTGAAGGTAGTGTGTATGTGTGCATGTGTGTGCGGGTGTGTGTGGGGAGGCATCACTATTTGCTTAACAAATTCAATAGCTTGTTATTGCCACCAGAGAAGTGTATCCATCCTCCTTTTCCATCCACAGGTGCTTTCAAAGCGGACTTGTTGTGGTATTCTTGCCCCTCTAAGAACCTCGTAATCGTCGGTTTTCTCCTGGTTGTGTGAGCACCTTCACATTGGCCCATTTCGCTGTGAAAAACGAGATCTGTGAGGGAGACATTTTAAGTAGCAGTATGGCAGCAATAGTTTGGAGAAGTCCGTTTGTTATTACTGTTATGATGTCCGCTGTGTAACCTCTAATCTTTTATCTACCTGTGTTTTTCACTGTGATCTCAAACAACTGGGTTTTGTGGAGACCAGATAAAAAGCTTCTTATTTACTGTATCCTGGATTTTCAATCGTCTACGGACAATTATGACCCCCCATCCCCCCTTTCTAACAAGGTAAATGTAATTGTAATCCAAAAAAAAAAAAAATTGTATGTATTCTGCAAATATAAATAATCAATATTGTGATACTCCTCTAGTTGATATGAGTTATGTAGTGATGAAACTGTCATCTAGCTTCCTGACAGCCTTTATATTCCCAGAAGGGTTTCTATAATCTTTGTTTATTGGCATGCTGTGGATTTTTATTTATGTATGACGGTAGTGAACTGGCAAATGGAATATTATACTTCTGCAGCGCATTCATAATAAAGACACAATGCATGTGACGTGTTTTTTTTTTGTTTGTTTGTTTGTTTTTTTGGGTGTTGTTTCGATGAGACAAAGAGCAGCAGCCTCGGTCCAGAAAGAGGAGATTTTATTCCTGAGTGTTAAAAAGGGAGAGCTTAAGCAGCTGAGCAGAGCTTGTGTTTCGCAATTAAATACATGAAAGTAAATGAGAAAAGGAAGGGGGTGGAGGGGAGTGGGGGGTGTATTTCTCAGCACCATGACAGTGTTTTAAGCTGCAGTGATGCAAAGCGCCTGCTGTTGGCAGGTGATGGAGCAGAAACTGCAGGAGGAGAAAAATGCTGAAAGCGGCTCAGAGCCGAGCAGAGGAGATACACTGACGGGCTGCAATAAAAACCTCGGCCCCGAATGACCTTCAAAAAAACCAAAGCAAAAGAGCCCTCATTATTTCCTCTGATTTTTTTAAACCTTTAAAGAAGCCATTACAAGAAGTTTTCTGAAACAAAAATAAAAAAATGTTTTTAGAATTATAACATTTAGGCTGCTGAACCCTTTAAAAGTGAGTTAGTTTCCAAGACATGAACTTATTAATAAGCTTTAAGGCAAGAAAAGGTTAATATGAAGATATAACACAAGCTAACAAGCGCTAAGCATTAAGAAGCATTTAGGTTTCATCCCTGTGATGGAAGGTGACCTGTCCAGGTTGCACCCTCCCTTTGAAATGAGCTGGGATCATCTCCAGCAGACCCCCGTGACCCTGTTAGGGTTAAACAGGTGTAGAAGATGGATGGATGGATGGACTTCATCCTTAAAGAGACATGAACATCAGCGTCACTCTTTACGACAACAGTTGTATCTATATTTGAACGTAGAACCACAAACGTTAACTGTGACAAGATGTCAGATAAATCTTCTGGACTTGTGCTTCACTATGTTGTCTCATGTTGTAGTTGCTGAGGTCATGAAGGTCAGTCTGGAGAAACGTAGTCCAGTGTGCAGCGAGGACTGAAAATGCTGAACTTAAATGTGCTCAGTGCCTCTCAGTTGTGACTGTTTGCTGCTTTTCCTCGAGTTATTTTACAGCGGTCGGCTCGATCACGGTTATTGATTGACACACAGTTATCAACCCATAATTCTTAGAAAAACACAGTGCTTCATGTTTTTTAGACTTTTGATGCATCGTTTTTCTTTTTGTTCTTTTATTTTTATAATCATTGAACAGGAATTTGCATTTGGGAACCCTTAACCTTTTTTTCTTTTCTTTTCTTTTTTTTTTAATGGGTATTTAAAAGATGGTCAAGAAGTCAGAAAAAAAAAGAAAGAGTGAAGATTCCAGCTGAGATGGTGGTAGAGGCAGTGAGACAGGCGGAGAACCTGAAGAGCAGTTATATAAGGAAAACAGCGCAGGACTTTAATTACTCACATTTAATGTCCTCAACAGATACCGCAAAAAAACAAACAAACAAAAAAAAAAAAAAAAACATCAGTCAGGATGAGTCATAGCCAGAAGCAGCTTTTGGGCATCGCCTGAGAAACAGCCTCCAACTAAATTAATGTTGCAGCCTCCTTGTAGAAGTGGTGATGACGAGCTGCAGGTTTCTTCCATCTGAAGTATGGAACATGGATGAGACAGGTGTCACCGCCGTGCAGACACCACACGGGGTGGCTGCAGGGTGGAGACATAAGCAGGTCAGCTCAGTGACCTCTGCTGAGTGGGGATCTCTTGTCGCCCTTACTTGTGGTGTCTTAGTTAGAGGGAACGGCATTTCACTTTGCATTTTAGAGATCACGTCCTCCTCAGCGGACCACCAAGCTGCAAAAGAGGATCAAACCCATCAGGGTGGATGAAGGACACAAATTTTTATAGATTTCCTCAAACATTTTGTGTAAAATCTATGAGAGAGTTGTCTCCGTGTGATGGATAATCAGGACTCCCACCTTTCAGTCACAAGGTTCGATAACGCAAAAGAAAATGGCATCGTCGTATTATCTTTTCCACCACAGTGTTCACACAGGTCGCAACCTCTTGATGGTTTAAAAAAAACAAATAAATGTAGATGGCTGGATGATGAACAACCCAGGGAAAATGATCTCCATTTAGGACACATCTGGAATTACTGTCCCTGCATATCTCCTGCCAGCAACCTCGACAAACTTCCAGTCTGGATTTGGTCCCTTGAAGAGAGGTGAGTTTGATGATTTTGAAGATTTGTCTCATCAGCAGTCACAGACCGTCCATGTCCCACCACATCGTCCTACTGCTGCCTCTGCAGCTACTCTGGATCAGTCAGGCCTGGCCACCGGCTCTTCTAACCACCAACCTTTTACTGCCGCTCGAGATCCTGTTCCAGGTCCAAGTGGTTTTTCACTTAAACCCTGAAATCTGCAGCATTTACTAAGGCTCAGACTGGTAAAGTGGGCTTTGCTGACCATCATCAGTCACAGTCGTAAAAAGAAAGCTCGAGGAGCAAAGGAAGGGCTTTTCAATGAACACGGGACTTCACGACAGATGATTTCATCAACAGTTTCTAGTAAATATAGAAATAGATCACCACCTTCTGAGTCTGAATCAGAGCAAGATGACTTCTGCTTCTTCTGTTCAGAACCATTTTGACTTGATGTTATTTAAGTCAAACAATCTGGTTGTTTTATATATCACTTCTTTTATGAAAAGGAACCGCAGGCCCAATGGTCTTAGGCCAGAAATATGATGTAAAGCCCACAAAAACACATGAGATAGCGTGTTAGTGAGACACAAAGCAAATGTAAAACAAAGAGATGCAAAACAGGCAAGAAAGGGACACAAAGGGCGCCGTAGAGATGTAAGTTAATCAGAATGAGTTTCAAAGTCTCTCTCTCTCTCTCACACACACACACACACACACACACACACACACACACACAAATAATCAAAATCAAATGTAAACAACCTTGGCAGGCCAGCCATCCCCATTCACTGCATAAATATCCTCTCACAGCCGTTTCTGTGCGGGACCAATCACAACAGGAAGGGGGCGGGGTTTATATGATGACGTACAGAAGCGATCTGTTCAAAACAACCAAGATGACTGCAGGGTTACTAATGACAGCTTGGATCAAGAACTTTTTACTGCACAGTGGACAAAAGTCGTTCACTGGTCCTCTTGCACGTCCCTGTTTGATGCTAGTGTGGCTGTCACATGTTTTTATTTTTGTTTTGTTTTTTTCCTGATTGGTTGTATGTTTAGCCAGTCATGTTTAGAGGCAGTTTCTTCTGAGTCCAAAATCAGAATCAGAATTACTTTTACTGCCAAATACGAGGAATGTAAAAGGAATCTGACAAGTTGTGGTGAACATTGTCAGAAAGATAATCTATATGCAAGGCTAAGACTATAAAAACTATATTTACAAGGATAATAAAATCTGCAAGACCAGAAGGAATACAAGTGACAATAATAAAGGGGTTAATAAGGTCCACAGATAAGCTCATGAGGTGTTCATGAGAAAGGTGATGGATTGTCAATGTTTATGAATATGTAATTCGTGAGGAGGAGCATTTTCCTTTCTTCTTTTTTTTGTTGTTGTTGTTTGTTTGTTTATGTAACATGATGCCCATTGTGGTGCCTGTTGTAGGACTTCACCTTATCCAGGAGGCAAGTTGCAGATGGGAAAAAGCTGATGTGGTAGTTTGAGGTCTTGGTCCTGAGCCGCGGTCGTGTTTGTATGCTTCCTGGTCCGTGAGAGGTGCAGCTCCAGAGGAACATGACTACAACACTGTACCGATGAGGAAAAGTCTTACGCCGGCTGGCCAACCTCCAAACAACCAGGAAAAACAAAAAAACATTATTAGACTACTGAGACCCAAAACAGTTGAGAAGAAATGCTAAAAGAATGTCCCAAATGACCAAAAAGACTCTCATAAGCAAAAATGCAGAAAGATTAGTTCATACAGCAATTAAAATCAGGCACAAAATAACCTAACAATAATGCAAAAAGTGAAAGACATTTAACATGATGAGAATATTTAAACGATCACAGCAATGAAACAGGACGTTTTACAATGAAAAATGATCAGTCATAAAAATAACAAAAATGATAATAAGAGAAAAAAAAACCCCAGACACAGTGACTACAAAGAAATGTGACATAAGGAGAGAGAAATTAAATCAAAGGGAAACAAAATTGGCAACAAAAGCAAAACAACAAAAACATCTCTGCATAAAGACTACAAAGTAATCACAGTCAGAGTAAGAATGACCAAATGACATAAAATTAATGTGTATAATGAGGAGATCCAAGATAATAACAGATAAAAAAAAGTGGCAGCAAAGGTACAAAGTGATAAAACCGAAAATGTCACACAAATGAATGCAGTTCAAGAATTAAAAGTAGGCCACAAAGAAATCAAAATAGAACACAAATGAAGGGAAATGGGATATAAGAATAACCACAGAGAAATGCAAAATGATGCAAAACATCAGCAACGTAAAAGGAAACGAACCACCACTGCTCATCTCTGCAGAAGGCGTTCAGCGAGGAGTCCTCTTTAGTCCAAACGCCAGACGTCTCATAGCACGAGAACATCATCAACACATCTATGTAACTGTTTGGTTTTTTTTTACCTAATCTTTAAATGTCAAACACAACATTATTTGCTTGGATAACAAGTTGTGGAAATGTTATAATGAACCCAAAAAGAAACATGGCTATTTTCAGTTTGCTCATGAATTAATGTCACACATTTTTTAAAAAAAGGAAAACTTGTGATCGCAAAGGACACAAATTCAACATCCTTGACAAAAATATAGCAGCATCCCCGACATCCGACGGCAGCAAATCCCTTCTCACTAGTGTTGCTTTTTGACAGCTGAAGGCATTTTTTTCTTTGTGCTCAGCTAATTTAACGGTATGTATACAGTACAGCGCTGCTCACTAAACCAGACAGACACACATCCAGATGCAATAACTGGGTCAGAGATTATCCAGCTGGGTCACGTAAACACGGAGTCAGAGAGTCCGTTTGGGATCGTTTGGATTCATCACCACCATGATCCTGTTTTCTCTTTCTATGCAGGAAATAACTGGCATGTACCAGTGTCTCTACTTTGAACTGGGATTCATTATTATTACAGGTTTGAATCTTTGCTGAGATTGTTGTGGATATGCAAAGTGGAGAAATTCTGCTCTGTGCACAAGTTAAAAAAAGAAATTCAACCTTGGCATCCTCGAAGGTTTCACACCTCACAAAGTGAAACTGCTGCAACACAAATAATCAGCTAAGATTAAAGGATTAATCTGACAGGAAGTCTGCAGTGATCTATCCGTCCTCAGGTTCAGGTGCTGAGTGATGAGAGAGTCGACCATTTATACAAACAAGGTCCTATCTGAAAAATGTTGACTGACACTAGTTGAATTGCTCGCTGTAAATAAACAAAGCAGTCAAAAATCTGTGGATGTGTGTTTTGAAGGGGTGCATGAATAATATCGTGTTAGACTTAAAACTTTTCTGAAATGACAAACAAAATGAAAGAGATAAGCTCAGTTGAAAATGATTGAAGAGTTTAAAAAAATTGAACTATTAGGGAAAACATTCATCATAGTGAAAATACCAAAATTACTCAGTTTGCTACAGAATATTTATTTGGCGTTTATGTTTTGATGTTTTCTGAGGTAATCTGCAGTTTCACATTTGCATCGTCCAGTTTTAGATTTGCAACTGTCATACCTTAAACTGGCCAACAGAGGGCAGCACGAGCTGCGGCCAGTTTCAATGTCTGTTTATCAGGTGTTTGGATGGTCAGAGATCGAAATCATCCCTTTTATTTTCCGAAGCCCCTCAATATGGACTATCTCTTTACCAAAAGAAACCTTATCATATTGGGAAAATAGAGATTTTTAAATATTAACATGGTATAAAAAAGGGATAATTTCCATTATTCATACCTATCCTAGATCCACAGAGTCAAATGAACTGTTAACCATCTGCTGCATTCATTAATCATGTTTTCAATATGGCTTTTTTGATGGCAGAGCTTCAAAATGTCTAGTTAAAAAAAGAAATTCAAGACCAGGATTTATATTATACAAATGCAGTTTCAGAGCAAAATTGACTGTCTGGACTTAACAGCCGGTAAAGTTTTGAAGTTACAGTTGGAGAACTTACTGACATCCGTGTAAATGTGCTTATGAAATGGGTTTTCACTGAACGCCCTGTGAATGGAGCTTCAGGCTGCTCGAGCCATTGTTACTGTGCAGATCAACATCCACACTCCAGCATCACCCTGCTGCAGGCATCCATCGCCACAAACCCCCGGCTAGGTGGCACTAAAACTCCCACTGTGGGTCTGTAAGGACGACCGCTCACTGAGCAAAGTGGATTCATTGCACCGCACTCTTAGCTGAACTATGACTGTAAAATGAACTCCTCGGGTTTTAGCGTGTGTAGGAATATCCATGAGCAGTTTGTCCCGACTTCACCGCTGGTTTGAATAGCTTGTTTGTGACACTCTCATCAGGTAGTAAAACCCTTCATTTTACATCAATTGTTTTCTCAATCAAAAGAAACACGGCTCCTGTTGCCTGAAGCCAGATAAATATGCATGACCTGATAGCAATCCTCTCTCAAAAGACGCATCTACTCATAAAAATTCATAGCAACACTGTAGTCACACTTTTATGTTTCTGTGGACTATTTCAATCAGTTTATCTTACATTTCTTGTCCCTGGAGTGTTTGCTTATGATAACTTCTATGGAGAGTTTCTGAGATTTTTATTTTGTAAAAATCTTCAAAAACCTTTCAGCAAATCTTTTGGGAATATTCCTTTATTGCTTTATGCGGTCTTGAGTGCACATGTAATGACTGTTTCCTGGAATTTTCCTGGTAGGTACTTTTTGAAACTTTTAAATGCTTTTGAGAGGAATCTTAAGGAAAATTCCCTCGAGCTAAGATTTTGTGTGGTTTAAAGCTGAGTTACCCGTCTTCCTGGTTTTGTGTAAAGATCGGAGAACCTGAGGTTCCCTGATGACTGATCATTTGAGAGGTCATCCTTTAGATACACTAGTGGTTGTTATTTATCTCAGTTCAACTCTTTAAGTGCTAAACTCAGCTTTGATCACAAAGTGAGAAACTTTGGTCCCTTAAAGGCTCGAATCAAAACAACTGAGTTTCCTTTTCCTGATTCACCTCCCATCCACAAGGCCTCCTCAACTCAGGGAAGAGCAGATAAAAGAAAAGGGATTTAAGATCTTTCATATAACTGCCTTAAACACGAGACATCCATTTTCTGTACCTGCTGAATCCATCTACTCTACTGGGTCACAGGTGGAGCCATCCCAGGTGATGGATGTCCTGGACAGGTGGCCAGTCCATCGCAGGGCCACATATACAGACAAACAACCACACACACTCACACCTACAGGTGATTTAGAGGAGTCGAACCAGGAACCTTCTTGAGACATCACTATTTGACTAGCTATAGGACAGACTATTTATATATTTAGTTTTGATTGAATATTTTAGGGTGTAATATGTGGTTGTCTTGCTTCACTTGCTCAGTACGTGTGGGATTAACATGATAATGATCCTGTGGGTACCCAACCAAAAGATGGAGTCTGTGTGGGGTTTTTTTTCCTAACTTTTCTTGAGAATAGGAGTTTTGTCTCAAACTTTAAAAAGAAAAAAAAAAACCTCCTAGAACAAAATATTACAAAATGAATTAACAAAATCAGAACATTATCTCGAAAGGTTTCGAAGAAGAGTGAGTGTAATTTTGAAAGTTCACACCGCTATGATCACTGGCAGCCTGCCTCCTTCAGACAAAAACGCCCCGCAATAATTAGCTCATAAATTATGAAAGACTCGGTGGGATGTCTTTTTCTTAATAAAGTTCCTCAGGGGGAGCGCTTGTCACTTTGATCATGCAGGTGTTATTACCCCATGTGGTCTAAAACCTCCAACATGTTATGAAATTGAGTATTTACATCAACGAACAGATAAAATAATTACAAATCTGTCCGATACTTCTGCAACACAGATTCCTGAACGGAGACAGAGCCCACTAGTAAATCCACATCCTCATAACTACACCAACCATGCAGTATGTACATCACCTTTCAATTATTTTGGCTTCGACCGAAATTAGTTCAGTCTGAACCCTCATAGGCTGTATGACCGTTCTCAGTTTTGTTCGTTTTATTTCATTTGTATTTCTGTGATGAGCACACGTGGATGGCTTCAGTTCGTCTTGAAGTCAGAGAAGAAGCTGCAGCTGGAGGTCCAGGAGACTAGGTGGCAGTATTGTCTTTATTGAGTTGCCACTGGGCTGTGCATAAACATCAGTGATTCACAGAGGCAACTGTGGAACCAAGGTGCAATCATAATAGAAATTTTGAGAGCATACACCATAACTCAATATGAATGTTTTATGGAAAAAACAAAAAAAAAAACAATCATGCACACTCTTCAAAATATTTTAAACAAGTGAATCACCATATATATTTACATATGAACACGATTGGTATTGTCAACATGCCCTGTTCACCACATGAGACTTCCCACAGATAAATCCTGCAGCTTGGTTAATGCGATCCACAGCAAAGCAGCAGCAGACACCAAATATTACCAGACAACACTGTTCTTTATACAAATTCATTTGTGATAAAACAAAAGCTGAAGATGTTTCAGATGTAAATTCTAATTTACTGCGTTAGACTACACCTTTAATTACATCACCGTCCTCGTCTTTTTTTACAAAAGAGTAAATGTGGAAGAAAATTAGGTCAACATCAACATATCAACAAGTAAACTGACACCGTTTCATCAGAGCGGACACATCGAACAACTGTGAACAACGTAAAAACTGTGCAGCAGAATAAACTTTTTCTTCAGTTCATCAAAGCAACACGCCTCTAGAGAAATGAGAACATGATCATAAGCATCTGGTCCTGCAGCAGAGCCCGGCTCCATCAACACTAAACATGCAAACAACTCACACAAAACCATCAACATGAAAGAGCCAATTATCCTATCAGGCTTCGCTGTCCGCAGGCAAGCCAGCGACAGTTAGATCAATAGATGCAAAACATCAGATGGCGTTAAGACCACTTGGAAATCTCCGGAAGCATCAGGGAAAACATTATTGCAAAGGGAGAGGTATGTGTGCTGATGGTCATTACTGTGGAGTTTTAATGTCAGCTGTTAATGGGTGAATTTTATAAAAGCAAGCGGTTCTGGCTCGAGGGGCCGACGTGGAAGTCAAACTGCACAATAATTGAACTTCCTCCTTTGTTCTACATAGGGCCAAGATTTCAGTTTGTTAAATAGGATCTGTCGAGTTTGAAGGGCCGTAACGATTCTGACATTAAATTCCTGTGACGGACACGAAGGCCTGTGAATATTTAATATCAAATTCTCTCACTTCGTTTGGAATAGATTTGAATGATCTCCATCCAAGATTGCAGCATCGATCTTGCCCTTTGAGCATGTTGCTATGAATCATGACGCCAGTTAATGACACAAAGTAAGCAGAACATGAACCCATCATAATCGTGCAGCAAATGTTCAGTGCATGCGATGAAACGTCTCCCCATCTCGGGTCTTCTGGCAGGAGCGAACCGAGCCTCCAGATGTGGCCGAGGCTCGGTTCACTCCTGCAGCGTGGATCCAGGCAGCTCGTTGGTCAGAGTGTGCCAGCGCTCCACCTTCGTCCCCTTGTTCTTCAGACAGTCTATCCAGTGCTGCAGAGTGTCTCCCTGTGAGTGACACCCTAGGGAGACCCCCCCTTAACAGAGCAGAAAAACAAACAAAACAAACAAATTGTGATTTTACTAGCAAATGTTTCAGAATGACTTTCTTTAGTTTCACATGATTTTTGCAGGTTGTGCGTCGTGAGATGAGCAAGTGTAATTCACCATCTTTTCTGCTTATAGAAAATCTTTTACATTGTGTAGGTAGTTTTTTAAAGGTTTAATTAGCAGTAACTGTATGTTTTACTGATGTTAAGCCATCAAGAACTTATTTTATTTTATTTTAAATAGTATAAACACAAGTAACCATTTAATAAATCAAATACAATTAATCATCAGAGTTTACGTGTCACTATTCTCGTGCTTTGCATCAGATGTTTAAAAGCATTTGATGTATCAGTTAAAATGATGCTGACAAGAGTGCTACCTCATTTAAAGGTAGGGTAGGCGATTTATGCATGACACCACTGGGTTTTCAGCCACAGACGCTGGAGAAGGAGAGACTGGCCATGTAAGAGCTTTGTCACTTCTCTTGGGGCGGTAGCCACTCAGCGACCCCTGTTACCGTGCTTAGCAACCTGGAGGTTGGTCAGTGTCTTCTTACTACAACCTCAAACATCAGCAGCGACCAGGAAACTCAGCCCAGCACTGCTGTATGTGCTCAATGAAAACAACCAGGTAGAAACTTTATCTTTTACTGTTGGTTATTCAGCATCCACTGAATGAGGCAGTCAGTGACCAGAAACACCGGGGACTTGTTGGTGACTGTGGACCACAAAGTAAAGAGGAAAGAAACCGCCTTCAGATTGGAAAAAAAAAAAAGTGATTCTTTGTAAAAACATGCAGAGGGGAGGGAATATTACACCTTCATGGGACTGCTGTGAATGCACAGCTGGAGAGTAGAAGCAGAATAAAAAAGAAGACATCCAGTGGGTCTTTATACCGCAATCGCTGTGTAAAAGTGACTCATAAAGATCTTTCTTTACAGCGTACTCAAGAGATTGGCTGTCAGCAGATGGTGAGGAGATATTCACTAAATGTAACAAAAAGTTTCTGAAAAACGTGATAGAAAAGTGTTAGAAATCATGTGGGAAAGCTTACCTTACTTAAAGTGAAAATATAGTAGAAAATATAATAACACAGAAGCAGAGAAAGTGGATTAATTTAGGCTGACTCGGTGGAATATACTAATTAAAAATTAACAACTTACTTTGCCCTTTTACCTTCTCTGACAGACTGAACGTGGTGAGAGGCTCTCCAGTGGCCACCTTCAAACTGTTCATGTGCAATCTCTATTAATTTCATTATTACATTAAATAATTGATTAATTATTAATAATGAACTGTGATGAGGAAAGTACTTGAGCAGGAGAAAATGACCTTATTGTGAGTCTAACTTATTCTGCTGCTGGAAAACAGACAGATACATATCTTTAAATAAATAAATGCACAATTATCTTTTATTTCATGGTGAAGTCTGCTTGTTTCATGAAACTACTGAACCCTAAAAAGATGACATTTTAAACAGAAATAAGTTAGTAAAAATTAAGAAAAACGCCTCATCTGCAGCTTTTATGTATAAAAAAGAAACAGAAGTTTTCCAATATTTATTAAAATAGAATAAGAGAAATAAATGCTGTAACTTGCTTCAATTCAAGCGCATGTATCATACTGTTTACTGAATTCATGCTGCATCTCAAATCAAACCCAACGTGCTACACCACGTTGTGGCAGCAGCTGATCCAAAACACCCTAAACTACATTTGACAACATCTGTCACTGGTGCACGAGGCTCAGAGTAAACAAGTAAACAAATGGACCATTTAAACATCCCCAACACTGAATTTGTAGTTTGCAGCTTTCTGGCGTCAACTCACCTATGAAGTCATTAGACTTTCCCAGGTCGTAGTCCCACACTGTGACTTCCAGCGTCTTGGTGGCTAACTCTGAGAAGGAGATTTCATAGAAGAACTCCTGATTGAAAACAAAGAGTTCAGATGCTCAGAAGATCACAAAAAAAAAACCCAAAAAACATACAAATGGCTCTTTTCTATGTCCTGCATGCATATTCTCTAATAGGAAGCCAATAATAACAGTAATAATAAGGAAACTGCAGTTTTCTGTCTCTTGAGGGGTAGTGCCTCTGTGAACTATGTGGTTTAAATGAGCTGTCTTGTTACGCTCAGTGAGCACAAAGTAGATCTTCAATCACAACACACACACACACAAACACAAACATAAACACTACCTCATTAAATTCTGGGTTGAGAGTCTTTTTTATCACCGCTGTTTTATGCTTGGATTTCTTCTGAACATCTGGCTTCAGGTACCTGAGACACAGAGACTGTCATTTAAGAGTCGAGACATTACAATTCACACGTCAGACCTGCAGAATAGTCGGAGGTAAGAGCTGTGGGAAAAGGTCAGAGTGTGGTCTGACTTGGACAAAGTAATTATCTAGGAATTACTGCAAATGACAGGTTTCCTGCTTTCTTCCATCTATCTCTTTATGCATTCAACAAGCATTCAAAAGAAGCATTTTTTTAATGGCTATGAAATATATATGACATTCAATTCAATTCATTTTAAAAAGACTTTATTAATCCCCGAAAGGAAATGAATTAAATATGAGGAGAAGCATTTACGCTCGAATCTAAAAAAACTATAATAGCTAACATGTAAAAATGTAGCAGTTGATATACAATTCTGATTGATTTCAGCCTTGTATATTTCCCATAAATGAGTCTCTGTGGATAATTTGACACACTTTAGGTTCACAGTAGAAACTGCCCTTGGCTATAGCTAGCTGTAACTAGTTAATTTGGCTTAACCCATTAGCTCATTAGCTTGAGCTGAACCAGATCAGGGCAAATTTGTGCCTGTACACTTATTAGTAGTATAAAAGTAGACAAATAATAATAATTATTATTATTTTTATTATTTTGGGATACTAATCTATTCCTACAGCCGATTCTGTCAACGTGCAGTACAGTACAAGTATGCTGATGGGGCAGCCATTACAGTCACAAAAATGGAGTGTGGAGGGCTGGAAATGTCACACCTTGTCTACAATTTGTCCACATGGTGAAAGTGTTAGGACACTTTTAAAAAAGGAGAGTCTCCTGAGTGGAGACATAGCCCACTAGTAAATCCACATCCTTATAACTACACAAACCATGCAGTTTGTACATTACCTTTCAATTATTTTGGCTTTGACCAACATTATCTGCAGCTAACAAGGCAACATAATTTTTTTTCTTTCATGAAAAAGGGACAAAATTAGGGCAATTAAGGCAATTAAATACTACACAAGAACAGAGAAATCTGTTCTCCTTTCCAAAATGAAAACTAATTTCGTCACTTCCTCAAAATGACGTCATTTCCCCCCCTCACAGCCCTTCTTTTGGGCAGAACTTTCTACTCTTCCGAGAAGTATCGTCTGATTGGACAGAAATTTGACATGGGCGTGGTTAACGCGGAGAAGCGGAAACGTCAGCCCCGCTTTTGGCGGGAAAGGTCGTCGCGCAACTCTTTTCCCATCTCTTCGGCAGTTGTTAATAGAAACAACAAATCTTCTTCCTTTCTACACTTTAAACATGCAATTCTGTGTCCTTGTAGAGTTTATATCAGCCTTTAAAAGTATAATTGTGAAAGTTCTCCTTTTATAACATCGCCAAAACCATTCCCCCATCCTTTCAGCTTTCTGCTAAGCAAAGTTAACTGGAGTTAGCTTCCTATTTACTATGCAGAAAAGGCAAAATTATCATCTAGCTCCTAAATAAAAATTAATATTATTGATCCATTTCCCAGTGATCTGCTTCATCTTGGTGGGAGTGGAGGCCATTTACACCAATTAAGCTGGTTACCAGGGATTTTAAAGTGGTGCAGATCATCTCTGGTTCCCCGGAGCTTTATCATATCAAATATGAAACTAACTACGAGCAGAGACTGATCAGTAACGAAGCACAGACTTTAAATTCTCAGCATCCCTTCGAAGGCTTTCATTAAATTCTCTGGATATTTTTAAGTCAGCTAGAAGGAGTGTGGAAAAATCTATTCACATTTGCTTTCCACCCACCACCCACAGCTCGGAGCGCGTATGTTCCCACACACACTCAGACACAACAAAGCATCTGGGAAGAAGCTGTTGCCAAAGGGTAAAGATATGAGCACGCATCCAAAATGACACAAGATGCATGATATACGGTATATTACCGTGGATGTGTGAGGGGTGGATGTGTGGGTTTAGGATGATGGGGACAGAAAAAAATAGTGAGGCACGACTATCTTTATGTGTGCTCCGTGGAGTATAAAGTTTATATCCAGATTAATACCACAGTTTGGAGTTTGATCCATGTTTTGGTTGTACTCTGGATGTGGCGATTACATGAAATATGAGAAAACAGGATATTTATATGCTGGTAGTGTTTAGCTGCCTCCAACTTTGTTACTTATACTTAAGCAGAAAACAAAAAAAAAACAAAAAACTAGATAAGATTTTTAAACATTTCTCAGTGTCCGGACACTTCTGAACCCACAAATAAAATTAATTAAATTAAAAAAATAAAATAAATAAATAATAATAATAATAATCAAGATATTAAAACACATTCAATTGCAGTCATGTGGTGAAGTTATTTTAACTTAAAGTTTAAATTCTTCTTGAGACTTAAAAACGTGAGTTCATAAGAAATATAAGAAGCACACATGCCACTTTTTAACCAACTTAAAATCGGTGCTGGTCCTAAACAGGTTCTACAAAGAACGGGTCTGCTTTTCCACTGGCCGGAGAACCAGGACCTATATTATTTACGACGTCACCAAAGTGGAAGCAGGAAATCCCTGAAAGGAGCGTGAAATCTCTGAGAATAACAACAACGGAAATCAAAATTTGGCATGTGCAGACGCTGATCCTGGCCCTAATAATCCTGTTAACAAAACCTTTACATTTCAGGACAAAAGTCAGTCTTTTCAGAGTCACGTTTTTGCTGCACAGTACATGTATTTTTGATTGCATAGTTAAATCAGTGAGAATACATCCAGAATATCACGGTAATATATAGTTTAAACCCCGCAGTGTAACCCTGTCTATCGTTTTAATGAGCTGGGATTGACTCCAGCCGACCCTCGTGACCCTGCACAGGACTGAGGCGGGCGTAGAAAATGGATGGATGGAACTCGCTGTGGTTGTTTAAATATGGCGCTTGATTAAAATTAAATTATCACAGCCCCTGACGTGACATAGCAGTTCTTGTCCAGGCAGGTTTTGGAGACATTGCAGCACAAGTTTTCAGCAAAAGTTTCTGTTTTTTTGATACTTCCCTCACAGCCAGCGGTCCAAAAGCAAAAAAAAAAAAAAAACTGGTTGTAAGTCTGGCTCTGGTACAGATATTAAATAATTTTTCAGGTTGCACTTTTGGAAAGTGGAGACGCTCCAGTTTTTCCTGTAGTTCGTAGAAAATCAATAGGATGAAAGCTTGCTGAGTCGTGCTGTTTCTCTTCTAACAATGAAAGGAAATCTAACCACGATGAAGATTAGCATCCAGCTGAATTTATACCACCATCGCTGTGAGCAGACTCATAAGGTCAAAGCACGCTCCATCATACTCATGCAGCAACTCATAAGATGTTAAATCAGCCAAATGAATCAACATAAATGACGCTAACCCAGCATTTTCAGTCACCCTGGTTGCCAACTTTTGAACTTAGAAATTATCCTCAGTGTCTCGTGGATTTTTGTTTAATATTTTACTCATTCCAGAAATAACCACAGACCCACAACCACCACTCAGGGACAATGCAGAGCCATTTTACAGCTCATACGTCCACTATCTGTCGGGTTAAATCTTTCATCCCAGGGACCCTTGTGCCCTCTCTGGTCTACACAATGACACACACCGTAACACAGACTGTATTGCTTTTCTATCATCAGTGAGTAATGAAACTCCAAAGACCTCATGGCACTAACAGTGATACCATGACCTGCTTCTCTCAGTCTCCGACATGATACAATAAATTCATAACGTTTTATCAGTCCGTTTGAAAGGCTGTCAATTCAAAAGCTGTGCTGCTTATTTTGATGAACGTGTTATTTCCCAGTGCCTCCCATTTGTATGAAAATCTGCCCTCATCTGTCATCAGCATCTCCTGGGGAATTAACTCAGCCAATCTATCATTTGTGAGCGATAAATAACAGTGGTACACAGAGTCAATACGATCCGTGGCCTCGCAAGACTAAATACAGCTATTAAGGTGTTAAATTGAGGGAGACTGGAGAGGTCATCCTCAAATGAGGAGTTTTGTGTTGTTGTGTTCGAGTCCCAAACAGCCAAAACAATTTGGCCACAAAAGCTCAAAGAATTTTTTTTTTTCCCTCAAGAAAGATGTCAAGGACATCCCAGATTTGGAGCAAGTACACAAGTCTGGCTGCTGGAACTGAATCAAATCCAGCAGCAAGTACCGGCTCCAGAGCTGGCTTAGCTCAGCGATGTGCTGCCAGAACATCTGCAAGCGTACCGAGACTTAGCCTCAATCATACTGATTCAGCTGGCTACCTGGCGTCTGTGCAGATGTTTGGAAGAAATAAATGCCACCAAACTTTTTGACCACTCTCAGATGAAGTGAATTACAGATGCTGAGCGGCAGCTGCATTGAAGAAAGAGTCAGTTCTTGACAGGTTGAGCAGGTGTGAAGAACCAGGTGAGTAGTGTTATATCTCAGCGCTGGACCATCTCTGCACTCTCCAAGTCTGCAGCAGATCCGAGGATGGATAAATCAAGAACCTGCACAAGCAGGTTTGGAGACGAGCTCCACCTAGAAACTAAGATTGTTATAAAGTTAAAGAGACCTCACTGGGAACCTTTGGAGGTGTTCATAACTTGGTTTGAGACTGTTTTGATGTAATTTACAGGATCTACAGTGGAAACAAACAAACAAAGCCAGAGGTTGCTGTAACGTTTTGTTTTTTTTTTGTCTCATTAAACTTGCTCCACTCAGCTGTTGATTCGATCGATCCTTACGTTTTCACATAGGGGTCGGAGAAACCATTGACATCCATGGCTGCCAGGTGGGCGCAACGCTTGACGCCCACACACAGCCCGCCACGAGCTCTCTCCTTGGCCTTGCCCTTCACATCCTCGTCGCTGTTTGGTGGGAGGTACTGGAGGCAGAGCAGCAGACGGCCTCTCTCCTCCAGACTTCTGTGCTGCTCGCTCTCCCACTGAAGGATACAAACAGAGACAAACACAGAAAATGACAGAGAGCGTGCACGCATCTGCTGCTCGTACGTTAGACCGAAAATCTGTAATTTAACAATGCGTGGTGTAATTGTACAATCAGCTCGTTATGCAGTCCTCTTCTGCTCTCTTCAGCGCCACAGAGCTGTTTTTTTTTTATTGACTTCCAGCTTACTGATCTGTTTGTCACTACGTTATTGGTTCCCATCCCGTCTTATCAACGTTGTTTCCAGACACAGCTGGCAGCCGTTGCCGTAGAAAAAGTAAGTAAGCCAACTCGACGCTCCCTGCAGCCCCAAATGACACACAGGCAAAGCCAACTACAAACTAGTAAACATAGTTTGTTTGTTTAAAAGCTAAAGAATAAGAGTTTCCCACTAAGGATGAGTAAACAAAGATGAGATGACTGTGGCTGTCTGACTGGGTGACTGTAAATGGTTCTTGAGTGATCCTGTAGCCTTTTTCAGAAACTTTTTCCAGCTGTTTCCAGTCTCAGTGCTAAACGATGCTGGACTTGGCCTGATTTAGAAACTGGTATTAACATAATCCCCAAATGATTCAGACACAAGTAGACGGCCTTAAGTACAAACATAAAAGCATCCAGGATGACTTTTGAGGATGGAGGGCTCAAGTGACCAAATTCTAATATTTTCCTGGCAGAGATCAGATAACACCTGTGAATGTGTGAGAAATAAATAAATAATTTAAAAAAAGGCATTAGATTCAAATATTCTCAGACTGGTTTCAGGTCTCATTGATATGTGGAAATAAATCCGACGTGAATCGGTTAGAAGTGTTCACATTTTCCCAGTTATGTGACTAAAACGTCCTTGAAAATGTGAAGGTCAATTCAAAACGACTTCAACACGTGGACAAGCTTTTACCTTTCTTCTCTGCTTAAAAAATATGTCTAATACTTTGCTGATTTCTACTTTTTTTTTTTCTGAATGCAGTAATTTAAATAATATCTCCTGACCTGTCTTTTACAACTTCAAGAATAAAGAGGTGGGAACCGTGAACTTTTATGTAACCACCTGTATAAATCTTAATACACTGGAGGAAAAAAGGTCCATCTATTACAGCTTTTATTTCACTTGTGATAACTTCACCAACGTGCATTCATTGAAAATAGTGGTGACTTTTAATCCTTTATCGACCAACTTTGCTACGGACCTTTAACTCCAGTTCAGTAGCCACGCCCACCTAGATTGAGAGTTGTTTCCCAGCTGATAACAACTGTCCGATATCAGCTATGGGTTGCTTTCAAGAGATTATGTAAACAACTCATGACAAAAATGGATACAGGTTTTAAATCAGAACTGGTCAACGAGATCTGCACTGTAAAGAAGGTAGTGAATGAGATCCCATCCTTCAAACATCACATCTGGAGGTCTGGACCACATGTGGCCACTTTCTTTTAGCACTGAAGGACCACCTATATAATTATTGTTTCTGATAAAGATGCAAGGATGTACTCAGTATTAAGATAGTAGCATGGTATGTAAGTGCAAAACAGCACCTGGAAACCACAACAATCGACACACGGTTTTGATTAGCCTCAAAGTTTTTCTTGGTCTTTTAATTTGGTTTGACATGAAAAAGTGTTTTTCTTCTTCGTTGTTGGTTAAAAGGGGGTTGGTTTTGTGCTGGCTCCCACCGATAAAAAACTTTTGGTCTTTGCGAGCAGAAAGCATTTACTTGCTGACTTGTCTTTGGAGACGCATGATAATGCCAGGTGTGAGCAGACATGCTTAGAGATATCCACTTGTTATTGATTGATACAGGTGTTAATAACCGGGGCCATGTGGATATAGATATGGGTTAAAAAGACAGTGTAAGGGATCCCTACTGGTGTGGAAGCGTAGTTAATCTATTAACATAAGCTGATCATATGTCAGCGTTGTTTAAATAGTGATCTGATGGAGTTTCAACTAGTCAAGAGTCAATATTTTTTAAACAATGACAATTTCAGAACCTCATGCATAAAGTAAATTAACCAGGAACCCAAATTAGGGGACCAGTGTAGTCCTTGAGCTTCAAAAAGCCTGGAGTTAAATGACTGCTTGCATCTTTCTTCATACTCAAGGATGTTTAATTTGTCTGCTGATTGTTGCGCTCGTCCTCTCATCTCACAAGCCCACCCGCAGATTTTCCTCCTTCCTCTTTGTCTGTCGCGTTTATGGCCGACTCCACACCGGTGCCTATTTATTTTCCCACCTCCCTAATGAGCTGCTGTCTATCGATCTGTGAAGGTCTGGGCTGTTGTATCACCAGATACCTGCTGCAAATTATCCTCACTAATTGAGAGTTTTAAAGTCTCCAAGTCATTGAGGACAGATGGTGAAGTGGCAGTTGGCTGTAATGTTGAATTTCTTCGAAAAAGAGAAGCAATAACCGAAAACAAAGAGAGCATTGTAAGAGAATGGGGAAAGCTGTTGAGATAATTAGTAAAGATGTGAGCATGGAGGAGCATGGGGCATATTGATCATCAAGGCTGTGGCCACCTCATGCCTGAAGATAAGACTTAATGAGAGATGGAGAGATATATTAAAAAAAAAAAAAAAGAGGAATGTTAGTTGTCACAAAACCATGTTACAGACAGCTTGTGAAAATCTTGCACCTACAGTGATGCAAATGCTTTAAAAAAAAGCAAACATGCATCAATCCTATAAATAACATACATGTATTTGTGCCGCGGGCTACCAGGGTGAGTCACAGGCCTGGGAGAACATCATCTTCCCCTTTTTCACCCTCTGCTGCCGCTTCCTTGCTTTCTTTCATCTGTCACTTTGAATTTTCTCTGTTGTTCCGCTTGTTGTCAAACACTTTGGTAGCAGTTTTGATGTTATCCATAGAAAATCCTGAAGCCAAAGGCAAGAAAGTGCTTTAACATGGCGTAAAGGTTGAAGCTTCAGTTTGCCAAAGACGTTTTTTGCCGTTGGAGCGATTGCACTCGTTTCCCTAAAATAGTCAGTAAAATGAGGTAAAAGGCTTTTTAAATGAAGTTGCTGTATGTTTAAGTCTGTTAGTATTACTATGACATGAATGACTGCGAATCCACACCCTCTTCTTTCTCTCTTTTTAAAAATAATTGTTAATTGCTTTATTTTAATGGTATAGTTCTGGTTTTAATCTGAGCTATGGTCATTCAGCTCAGTGTGAGATGAAATTCACCGACTCGTTTAGATTTATGTGAAAGAAACACAACAAAGGACACAAAGTGTCCTTTAAAGCAAGACTATTAAAGAAAAAAGGACACTGCAGATTTATTACAGTTAGAAGTCGAGTTCTTAAAACCCACATTTGTTATAGTTTCTCTCGATTTAAGTCTCATTTGGGTTTCTAAGCCCCTTAAGTTACAATGATTGAACTGCTGTGTTGTGGACCTCATTATTTCTGCTGAACTGCTGAGTCTTCATAACATTTTGGTTTGTTTCCACTTAACTGCTGAAAACAGACTCGGATGTAGATGCAAAAATGCCACAAGCAGTGGGAGATAATAGTCAATGTCTTGAATTAGGCTAAAAAGCATAAATTCAGCACTAAATCAAATTTAAAAAAAAAACCTGAATTTTAGACTAATTTAGCAGCCTATCTATCTATCTATCTATCTATCTATCTATCTATCTATCTATCTATCTATCTATCTATCTATCTATCTATCTA
>JAOWBL010000011.1:3501739-3518302 GCA_028564865.1 Zenarchopterus dispar | reverse complement strand
TCTATCTATCTATCTATCTATCTATCTATCTATCTATCTATCTATCTATCTATCTATCCATCCATCCATCCATCCATTTTCTATACCTGTTGGTTCCTGTACTGGGTCATGGGGGTCTGGTGGAGCCCATCCCAGCTCACTACAGGTGTGGGTACACCCTGGGGAGGTCACCAGTCTATCACAGTTTGCTTCTTTCCACTCGTGAATAATCTTTTTCACTCTCAAAATGTATGAAATTTGCTTAGAAATATCGTCTTAACCCTTTCCAGATTGATGTGCAGGAAAAGTTGCATCTCTAATATCATGTGTTGTATCGGTCCTCCTTGGCATTGTGTTAGCACACACCTGATGCTCCAGAGCAGGAAGGTACCAGAACTTCTGCTTTAACAGAAGTGCTCCCTCCCTTGTAAATCTGATTTACAACACTTTGGTGCTATTTTAACTCTTAATTCTTAAAGAAGCAGTTGTTTTTGCACGTCCTGCTTCTGCATTTTTGTTTTTTGTTTTTTTTTGTCAGATAAATAAAATGAAGTAATCATGACGCTCACCTCTCTCAGGTAGCAAGAGATTCCTCTCAGAGCTGTGTTCATCGCAGTTGGCGAAGGCAGCTGGAGGCCAGGCAGACAAGAAGAAGAGAAGGAGATAAATGATAAGTGCAGATGGCAGATAGAAAACCTGAAAGAAAGTAGGTAAGATAAGCAATGGATGAGGACACGGGGACAGATATATCAATCTGGCGGTAAAGCCACTTTGAAAATTGCAGGTCTGACACAGCGTTTGGTTTGGAGGATGATAGAGGGGCTTTAGTGTTTGATCGCAGAGTGGCCACCAGGCACAGAGGGACAATTTAATACCAGCAGCCCTTTCTAACCCACGAAGAACAAAACCCCAGCAACCACCCACCTCTTTTTACACACGTCACCCCCACCCGTTCACCACCCACCCCTGCTTTTATTTTTTAATCCATTTGTTTCTCATCTCTCTCGCTACCTATTGATACTCTGCCAGCCTGCATCTCCTTTCACTCTCTCTTTTCACCTCTAATTTTTGTGCACGCCGTTTGCACGTGTGTCCTGACTGACAGTCAGGCTGCTTAAAAAAATAATGATAATAATAATAAAAAAAAGATATTTTGGAGGTAAGAGTAAATACAATTCCCTCTTTCTTCTCATTTGAAGATGCGACAAATTATAAAAGCGCATGTACATGATGCTTATTTACATTTAGAGATTTTTTTCAATGTCTTCACCAAATCAGGTGGTTTAAACTGACAAGTGATTGAAAACAAAAGTGACATTTAAAGCAAAGTCAAGCGTCTGAGGTAAGACAAAGGGAGGGTTTTATTTTCCCTTTAACAACAAGTAAACACAACCTTAGTGACAATGTCAAAACATGCTGGTGGACTACTCTCCCAAAGGAAAAAGAGCAGGAACCAGCTCCATCCAGCTTCCAGAGTTCGTGGACGATGTCTTGTGATGGTTACACGAGTACCGTGACTGTGTTGCGAGTAAAACCCGCCTCTTGTGGCTTCAGCGTCAAAGGTCAGAGTAATATCGATTCTCTCAACTAGGAATACAAAATAAAAAATAATAATTTGAACATTGTCTTTGTCTTTCTCTGTTTGGTTATCTTCATTTCTCCTCATTTCAGAGTTTATAATAATTAATTTTAAGGGTTCGGCTCAATTAAATGTCTTGCTTTCTCAAAGTTTAACTGTGAAATGTTTGACTTTTTGACATGTCTTTCTTGCCGTACATATAAATATACTCATTAAAGGCATACAGACTTTTAATTTGCATATTATCAAAACAAACAAAAAAAAACCACATTCAGTTTGCTCTCAAATATCAACATGACAGCTTCCCCCCCCCCCCCCACGCCCTCCGTCTCACCGGAGGTGGGTGCTCCAGACAGATGTTGAAGTGTTTGGTCTGGTCGGGCTTCACACGGCGCAGGGCCACCCTCGACTCCCCGATGAACTCATTATGTGTCAGTTTGTCTTCGTCACAGACGGACACCCTGGGAAATGAGGAGAGAGCGCAGGAAGGGGACAAAAATAATTAAAAAAAAAAAAGATAGTGAACAGAGCATGAATAAAAATGTAAAAAAAAAAAAGCTGATGTATGAATTGGGTAGTGAAGATTTAAAAACATCATGTTGTGACAAAAATATTACAAGAAAATAAAATCGTTTAAACAAACCTGACCTCAATTAAAAAAAAAAAAAAAAGCACATGCACATGAAAATCCCACTTTTTTACCCTTCGGGAATGCAGAAAACATGAAAGAAGATTGTGAAGGGTTAAATCAATCCATATTTATAGTTCTGGCAAACACTTGCACCTACCACCGAGTGAGCTGAAATGCATTAGTGGGTGGGAGCGGTGGAAAGAAGACGCAGGAAGCTGTGGAAGAGGAGTCATGAGACGCCACGCAAAACTGGAGTGACACGCGTAAGACGAAGAGGTTGAAAACAGATGACTTTATTCAAATGTGCATGTGAATCACGAGGCTACAGGCTAGCTGAAATCCAAAGAAGCTATTTGTTTATTTATGTTATTTTCCTGCGCTTCATGTAAATGTCAAAGAAAGAGACCCGGCATCGAAGAAATACCGGTGCGAGCGAGTTGCTTCTGACTGAATTCGTGGCCACGGGAATGAAAAGTCGCAGTCATCTGCTGTTTTCATTTTCCCCCTAATAAAAAGACAGCGCTGCGGAAATGTGGCAGGTGTAGCAGGCTGGTTCCCTGGAGGAGCCGAACATTTGCCCCAAATCCCCAGAGGAATTTTCTAGTCTGATTTCTGAAACACACTCAGACAGAAAAAAAAAACTTTACTGAACCTTTACTACCACGCAGCTGAAAGAAGAGGCTCGAGAAAGAAAAGGATGAACGCAGAAGAGAATAAAGAGATATGAAGTCACCCGGCGCTGAGAGGTGAAAGATGGTGAAAGGTGTACGGGGAGACGGCAGCGGCGATGATAAGTGTTTGTGGATGGAGCTCTGAGGGGAAGTATAACAGGTCAAAGACTCCAGAGTCGGGGATGAAGAGCTGTCAGCTAGAAGCTGGTGTACACTTATGCAGGTCGAAGTAAACACTCTGACAGCCCTCATTTACTGCTCACTGATTTTATCATGTCAGCACATCAGGTTGATAAGTCTGACCCGTGATGTTAGCAACTCAGAAAAGCAAACCCCACCTGTTAATACCAGGCTACCTGACAGGACGTGCAGCTCGAAAGTCTATTCTTGTTCTACTGCTGCCAGCGAGATGAATGTGGCCTCACTGTATATCACATTAGCTCTGCCTTGCCTGGATTCGACATTGACCCTTTTTTTTTGTAATTTTAACCTTAAGGGTTTCTTACATGACCTGCTTACTTCAGGTCTCGCAACAACATTTATGTTGAAGTGAGGTCAGTTTGTCCATCATCAAAGCTGGCATCAGAGGGTCATTCCCAGCTACTTTTTGTATTATCTATATATTTTATATTTTCTTATAAAGAACAGTACCACAAGTAATGCTAATTCCTTACATAAGTCAATTTGCCTTAAGTGTTTTCTGATTGGTTAAATTTCCATAAGCCCCATCCAATTCACTGAAACGTCATAGTTTTGTCTAATGAATATTTGACTCCAAACACCTGTCACCAAAATATGTTTTGGTTTTTTTTGACATTGCAAAAAATGCAGAGGCAGCAACATTTTTTAGCAGATGTTGACTGTTCATAAAGGACCTTCTCTGCTGAACCGATCAGCTCCTCCTCTGGCTGGTTTAGTCCAAATTCTAGAAACTTCTCAATTAAGCTGGACACCAGACCAGTGAGCACCTGCTGATGTCATCAAGCTTACCTGTGTTAGTACGCGTCCACTGAGATGAAAATATTGTCACTTTAAAGTTGTAATGTATTATCATGTTTGTAGATAAACAGTGAGATATAATCCATATTTACCATGGTCATGTGAGTCTTCTCGTTAAGCATAAACTGGCTCACGGAAATGCTGCTTTATGTGCATTTTCAACAAAATTTCAACAATTCATAGTAAAAAGATGTGACATTTTGATGAATAAGATATCTCAGACCATCGACAGCAGGGGTTGCCTGCGTTCAGGAGGAATTCATCAGAAAACACTTACGGACCTCCAGACGTTAGACCTATCCGAAAACACATCTTGTTTAAGGAAGTCGTGCTACTTGTGATATTTGTCTTTGTCAATCTGAGGGAGAAGTTAATGTACAGCTAAATAAAACGACGTGTTCGAGCCAGAATCGGATCTGAGGCATGAGAGTCGTCCACCGGAGCAACAACAAAGGTTACTTCTGACTTCTCTGTTTGGGACGACTGTAAAAGGCCGTCGCAAAACAGTTTGCACAAAGTAGAAACCCCTCACTCCTTCCTTGGTGCACTGTACCTTAAAACTTCTCATGAACATGTGCGTCTGCTAGAGTCTACCAGGCAAAGATGAAGCAAGCTGAAGTTCATAAAAGAAAGTGTTGCACGGGAGACCATCTTTTTTTTTGTTTTTTTTGTTTTAGGCTCACAATGATATCTAAGAAAAGATTTCATCCTCATGACACTTTAGCTAAGTCCCCAAAACTAGGAAAAGCATGTCATGTTCACTTCCTCCAACTGTATCTAGCACCATCTGAGAGCTGCAGGCCTGCCCTCACAAATGACCCACTTTCCGCTGCACTTCGTGGACAGATGTCCTGACATTTTCCTTTCGATTTCGCTGGTACACGCAGAAGTCATTGTGCCATCTACGATGTAGCTTAACAGCCCTCACAATATCTCTGCAGACGATAACAGGTCAACTGTGTCATTTCTTTCAGAGCAGTAAATGTTTTTCCTCAACCAAAGAGCCTTTTTTAGGAAGTCTTTGTAACACTCTTAGAAGAGAAAGTTTCTGCCAGCAGCATTTTCTTTCTCCGCGTATGGGCCATGTCTTTGTTCTGTTGAGCTCCACTTGAACGATGCTACGGTGGAGAAATTTAAAATCTCCTTTGTCAGGAATTGTTTGTTTTTTTTCCCCTTAAAACTGAGCAGTGGGCAAAAAAAAATTGCTTTGTTGATTTGAAAATATTTGAGCTGTTTAGTTGGACATAAATGGGCAAAAAACAAAACACACCACGTGACTAAATGGCTAAAAAAAAGAGAGCTTGTTCAGAGTGGCTATTCTGGGGAGGACAGGTCATTTAAATGTCACTCTGACGGCAGTCTGATTACATCTGTTACGGTGTACTCTTCAGCATTTACGTCACATGGATTTTTCTTTAAGACTAAAAACACCGGATGACCCCCACCCTCATCAGAGATGATCTGTCCCCCTGCATCAGGATGATTTATGCTACGAGAAAAGGAAGGTCCCAGATAAAAATGCCATGTTTGAAGACAAACGTCGTTGCCTTGCATGGAGTCATGTCAACTTGCTTCCTTAAGTCAAACTTCCAGTCTCCTGCTCTTTAATGCGTCTGCTGAATTAACTCTGTGTCATGGGTCGGCAGTAAGGACTGGTTTCTAATCTCCCTCAAGAGATCGCCCGTCGATCCTGCTTAAATCCCACTCCCACGTGTGCCAAGGCAAAGTTTTAGTCACAGGCAGAGACAATTCACAGCTTTCGTCACCTACAGAGGGGGGGGTCAATGAAATTAAAACACCCTGCAGTGCTCAGTCTGACCTCAATCTGTCACTGCAACTTGGAAACAGAGAAAGCAAGGAGGCAGATGGAAAGAAATACAAAGAGATTGCTTAGAAAGATGGAGGGGCGATCTTTTCTTGATCCCGGAGGACGGGAGAAATCTGCGGATAGGGAGGAAAGGTGAAGAGGTGGTACAGGAGATCAGCTGGGATGGAGGGGATGTAGCGACAGCGAGAAAGCCCTTTTACCTGAGTGTGAAAGGCTCTGATCGAAATAAACAATAAGAAATCACTCGTAAGCACACAGTGGACCTGGTGTGGGGAGGGAAAAAAAGAAAAAAAAAAAAAAAACCAGAGGGGCTGGACGTGAAGTGGACAGAAATCACCTCCTATGCAGCAAAGATTTACCTGAGAGTTTTGCGGTACATGTCTTCCACGGTGATCCCACAGTAGGTGAGCGTCTCATTCCACACAGGATTCAGTGTGTTACGGACAGTCTTGGTTTTCAGTTTATTGGCCTGCGGGGGAGCCCAAGAAACTATTATCTGGGAACTTTATTGTCAGACATGCAAACCACCGCAGGAGGAAAACAAATGACTTTCTCTCTGGTGGTTGTAGCTCACTAAAATGAGAACAAGATTGAAAAGATGCACACAAACATCCTTGGCAACTTGGAACTCAAGGTCTGTTTAAATTACAGAAAGAAAAATAGAAATAAATAAATAAAGGGAGAATACTGTTCTGATAATAAAAGCAGACCTTGCAGGCTCCTGGCAGAAGATGCAGCTTGACGTAGGGATCAGCCAAACCGTTGAAATCCATGGGTTTAAGACCCTTAAAGAGAAGATATTAAAGCATAAAAACTGATCACGTGGGAAATTATGCAGACTTGTTTTTCACCAGGAATGAGCTATTACAAAAGAGCACATGTTGCTTAACTTAACAAATACATACTGGGATAAACAGCCAGTGACATCTGCTCACAGTGCACCACGGCTGTCAGAGATAATTACGTTCAAGCACTCTGGGCCTTTCAACCTGTTAACACACTTTTGGTGTCAGTCACACTAAAAACTTTCAGTTTATTTAATTTTTTTTTTCAAAATATTCCCATCAGCATACCTTTGCCTTCTAGGAGACCTCACTCCAAATAAATATACATATTCATTAACAGTCTGCTGGTTCCTCCAGCTATCGCCAAGATTAAATAATTAAAAAAAGAACCCAGTCAGTAGGAATCAGTGGACCAGTTCATTCATCAGTCACACATCAATGTCAAAAATTATAGCTTTGAATAAAAATTGTCTGTGTTCCTTTGAGAAAAACTGGAGACCATTTCAAAACTATTAAAATATTAAGTATTTATTGATTCAGCACACCAGCTTTTGAGTTTATTCCCAAAACAAATGAACACTATTAGATGTATCCAACATTTACATGCAGGACACTCACTCAGTGAAACAGACAAATTTACATCGGGTTAATACTATTTGTAGCTTACTGACTTGATTATTTTGTGTGGTTTTTTTTTCTTATTAGGGCGTTCATATGTATCAACATCATTAATATTGTCATTACAACAACAGTTCATATGTTCAGTATATAGTGTATTAATAAGGAGTTTATGTGGCCAAATGATCCTAGAGCCCCTGTTGCCACGGCAACTGCCCTTGGTAGGGTCTCCCAAGGCGGACTGGTTCAGAGGGATGGGCCAGACCAAACAGAAGAATCTAGGAGTTCCTGTGTGAGATGTGGGTTACATTTATAGATATCTAGGAATGAAACGCCTTCTGAGGGCGTCCCTCTTGTTTGGGAGAGCCCAGTAGCCAGGCGTTCACCAAGAAGGACTAGCCTTAATGAATAGCATGGGTTCACCCTCCATGGATCCTGGCGTTCACAACCCCCAGACGTGGTCGAGCTACGTTTTGAGCCTCACCTATGGTCACCAACTGTGGGTAGCTACTGAGAGAACTGTGGATGAAGTGGGGTGCCTGGAAGCTCCACTATTCACGAAGAAGTCAAGAGGAGACAACTGATGTGGTTTGGACACCTTCATCAGATGCCACCTGGATCCCTCCTTGGAGGTATGTCTAACTGGGTGGAGGCTCCGGGATAGCCAGGTCATGCTGGAGAGATTATGTCTCCCAGATGGTTTGGAAATACTTTCAGCATTCCCTCAGAAGAGCTGGCGTTGGTGGCTGTAGAAGTTATATTCGTATTTTATCATGCCATTAATTCCTGTATTTATTTTTCTCATAAAGAAGAGAAAGATAATAGGGTCAGTGTGCCGTGGAGGTGACTGGCCTGTTTTTTAAGGATCAATAGGTGAAAGTCTTGCCCTGCATCCACGCTGTATCATGTTTTTTTTTTAATGTTTTGTTTTAGCTCAACTCTGGCAATAAAGAAATAATCACAAAATGGAATTAAAAACAAACAAAAGAAGTGGGCGAGGACAACATGCTGGTGGTGGTCGGAGGGGTGGAGGGGTAGGCGATGTGAAGGGATTTACCTTTGCTCTAAGGACGGTGCAGTGCAGGGAGCTTGTGGCTTTTTCATACAGTAGATCAAACTCTAGTGTCCCCAAGGAAGCTGCAAGGAAGTTAATGAAAAAGGCAAAAATGTGTGCCGGTTACTTTTTAATTACTTTTGTGCCGATGACTTTATTATGTGGGGTTTTTTTTTTTAAATTGCAGGGAGAAAACATAAAAAGCTGACCAATAACTAAATGCTGAATATATTTTAATGCATTATATGATGCTGCATCAACGCACCCCACACACCCGTTGCAGATGATTCGGGTTTAAGTCCTGACCTGGGATCCTTTTGCTGTGTGACATCCTCATCTCTCTGTCCCTAAACTGTCTAATGAAGGCCACTATGTTTTCAGGTCTCGTCCCTTATAGAGGTCACCACAGCGGATCATCCATTTCCATCTTACCCTATCATCTGCATCTTCTTCTGTCATGTCAACTAACGACGTATCCGCTTTCACCACGTCCAGAAATCTGCTTTTTGGTCCTAACCCTCTTTGCTCCAGCCAGCAGCTCTATCTCCAGCATCCTTCCTCCAATGTATTCACTATCCCTCTTTTTTATGCTCCCAAACCAGCATAATGTTAGCTTAGTGAATAATTTAAATTCATTTTCTCTGCCGTTTCCTCAGTGGTGCTTTATATTAACCAGGAAACGTAACTTAGGAAAGGAAGCAAAGGGCACCTCCCAAGCTCTTATTAAATCCCATGAGCAGGATATCGACTTATGCAGCTGAATTAATCTGCAGGTGGTAATAATTTGTTGTCAGCTATAAATGAAAAATGTGCTGCAGTGAACTTAAATAACAGCTGTTTCTAGTTAAAAAACATTGAAACTGCTCAGATTTTTAAGTTTACATAAAACCAGATCTCTGTTGACCTAGTTTGACTTTCTTTCCTCATTGAAAACCGGTCAATACTTTCAGGTGACTCACTGTTGTCGTCACTGTCACCGCTGTCAATCTCGATGGAGGTGTCCATGCTGCTCATGGCGCTCAGTGACCCCCCTCCACCTCCAGCTCCCGGTAACAGCGGAGACAGCAGCCCACTGCTTGCCCCCTCTCCTCCTCCTCTTCCTCCCGCTCCGATGGCCGCTCCGTCTTGACCTGCGCTGCCTGGGCTGAGCGCAGCAGGTGCTGTCTGCTGATTGGGCGAGAGTGGCTCAGAAAAGGAGGAAGTGGGCGAGAGGCGAGGGAAGTAAGCAGAAATTTGCCGGATGGGGCGGATGGGGCCTGGGCAGACATTGATGGCCATGTGCTCCTGGATGGAGATGCCTAAACGGTTTCCTTTCCGCACAGTCATAGGGCTGGGAGGGAAAAAGATTTACAGTGTTAGTCACTATTTGTTTTCAGCAACACAACTGTTGAAATTTTGATGTGCTTTCAGCCAAAGCAAAAACGAGCTGTCAAACTGGATGAACAGCATCTCCATCTGTGCGTAGCCATTTTTGGATTTTTGGTTGTAGCGAGGGAGAAGGATCTGTTCAGGGTGTCATAACTAAAGTGGTTCAGGCTGAAAACTCTTTTTTTTTTTTTGACAGAATGGAAATTGTTTTAAAGACATTTCTCGTAATGTGACAAAAAACATCAGCGGATATGCACAGATTTGCATTTCAAATGAATAAATCTGAATAAACCCAGGCCTATCAGGGAGGATAAAAGATAACTGCTTAAAAGGGTCTCCTCGGAAACCTAATCACCCTCAATGAAACTGCAGTGTGTGTGTGTGTGTGTGAGACCAAGACACTGATATCTAAAATGCCTAACAATCCTGAAAAAAAAGGCAAATTGTTATGAGAGAAGTAGTCGGAGGCTGAAATTCTCCTCGGTTCCCGCAGACAGAGAGTCCTTCTGCTTATATAAAGTTCTGGTTACAGGGAGTTGTGTTGACCACAAGGCTGGCGTGTCTGCTCCTTTCCCAAAATAAAAAAAGAGGGGGTGGATTACGAGCATCTCACAGCTTTTGTTGGAAAGACAGCAGGGCTTTAGGGGGAGTTCTGTCCTCAGTGCTGGCAAAGACCTATGCTTGGACAACCTCCTTCTCTCTCCGTCTTAATCGATTGAAAGTTAATATTTGCACTGTGGGTCTTTGTTCTTTCCCTGTATTGTCTGTAAATTGAGTTATTTATGTTTCAGAGCTCAGACAAAGAGATTTAAGGGGATTTGGACTGCTCTGATGACTAAATGTTGTTTGGACAGTCAACTACAGTCAACGGAGGTCGAAACGATCAAAAAGCTGCGTATTTAACAATGTGAGGCAATCGACATTTATTCTTTTACAAATGGAGTCCAGTAGTAATTTGGATGTAAAAGCAATTGTAAAGTAATTGTACAATTGGCTTGTATTTAAAAAAAAAAAGAGAGGGAGATACCAAATCCAGCTTTCTCAGTTTTCTCTAGCAGGTTTTGAATGAGTGCTTGATAAATTTCCAGTAAGAGCGATGAGATGTTCGGTTGTTTCAGTTCCCTCCCTTTAACACGTCTCTCTTGCTCCCTAAAGCTCCAGCAGCGTGTCACACAAACAGACAAAAAAACAAACAAACAAACAAAAAAAAAAAACAGCTCCCAGCTCAACACAAACTTCAGATAAAAGAATAAAATGTTTTCTCCACTGAAGACCATCCCTCCTAACAGCAGTCTGTCTGAGACCAGGAAACTAGAGTAAAAAAAAAAAAAGCTATGTTTTTGATTCACGAAGAGACTGCAGTATTGGCGTTTATAACCCACTCCGATCAGGGGCTGGTTTAAATCAAACTATAATCTAATAGATACAGAGCACAGCTCACTTATACGAGCCACCAATAACATTTATCACAAGGATTTTTTTGAGAGTTATATCTCGAACTTTGAAAGACACATTTACAGGATTGCTTTTCTTTCTTGGCCACAATTCTGTCTATTAGATATGCAACTAGACAGGTAGACTTGAACGCAGAGAACATTGTTTTACAGGGTTGTAAATTCAACTAACAGGAACTGAAACATAATTTTAATGGCAAAGATGCAGACGTCGCTGTGCAGAGCTTGTCTGGCCAGCCGTAACAGATAATTCTCTCTTATGAAACCAAGATAGCTGCAGAATTGCCAATAATAATATTTTGTTGCTCTGCCTGCTTCACATGGCTCATTTCTCTGATTGGTTGTTTGACTATCCAGCGGTGTCTAGTGTTCGTTTATTCGGCACCCTGGAAATAAGAAGTCTAATCTAGAGGAACCAGACCAATTCTTTGTATTGAGGAGGAAAGATTATCATTAGGATGGCTGGGTCTTAAACATGAATACTGTCCAATCCTGTATTTAAAGTGCATTTTTGTTGCAGATCCTGCACAAAGTCAAAATGGGATTACTGCACTGCTGCACTGAGAGAGGGGGGTGTGCACGTTATTTACACACTGTGTCAGCTGACTGCCCAGCTCTGAAACAAGTAAAAGAAGTGAAGTATGAGTGTGCTCCTTTTGAACTTGCTAGTGGACATTTCTAATTTCACAGATCAGAAGATTTACTGGAATAATCCCAGTAGTCAGAATTCATACACTACTCTAAAGCATTGTTACAAATGAATATTGATACCAAAGAGTAGTAGCAACAACAATTAGTTTTGAAGGTTTCATGGCGCACATGCGTGCATTTCCTTTCGTACTCTGCAGCTGGCACGGGGTCACCATGGGTGCAACATCATTTACAGTTGGGATACCAACGTCTACTGCCAAAATTATTGTGAAAGATATTTTACAGTGTGGTTAAGAGGGACAGCTTTTATAATAAAAACGTGTTAAAAGATACAAACCTGACAGTATTTCACTGACAGTTGTCCACCAGACTTAATTTTAAAGTAAAGAACAACCTTAAATGTTAACTACCAAAGGAATGTTTTTCTGTACAAATAAGTAAAAAAAATATATGCATGTTTCGTTGGTTATCTTTTTTTAAAGCAATTGTATGTAGCAATACGATATCTGACCACAGCGTTAGAAGGTTTGTCTCAGCTCCTGCCGTAAGACACAACAAAGTGCACCTCTAACAAAGTGGTATTACAAACATCCTGGGTTGTTCGTACTCACTAGCATTTTTGCACATTTTTTTAATACAGTATTTGATTCTTTGCGCTTTTATATTGTTTTTGAGCTGCTATTTGCAGCGAATTTACCCAGCTGTGGGATCAATGAAGTTTGATCTAATCTGATCTAATCTAGCACAGTATACCCCAGAACACCTGGCTGCAAACTGTAAATACGGGCCTCCACTGACCTCCATCCTAGCCTGGAACCATGTGACCTCCTGGGTGGTTAGCGTTTGGGTAATTTATTAGGAAAAGATGCTCCGCAGGCTGGAAGTCACATAATTCTGAGCCACAGCTCCACTCTATACACAGTCTGCAGCCAGGTCCCACTCCAGGACTGTCAGTTACCCAACAGACACAGCTGGATGCCCCCATGTGGTCAGAAGTGGTATTGCTGCACCAAGTGGCTTTAAGCTATCTAGACGTAGTTAACAAACCTAGACATAATTTCTTGAGATGTATAACAGCAGAAAATTAGTATCTACATTAAACAAATGCTAAGAAGCCCAGAAAATAATCTTTTTTCACACCTGTTTTGAGCTTATGTACATTTTTTAAGATTTCTCACTCAAAATTTAAATATTCATTGTTGATGTTACAGGATATTTCAGTGATGATGATCACAACAAAGACAGAACTCTTATTCATAAATGTTGATGGAAATGTTGTGCTTTTATTATCCTACTAAGTGTAATTGCAGCCATACCTCTGTTAATTTGCATTGGAGTGCCTTTATTAAATGAAATATTGGGCTGAAGCGCTCTGTAGAGACACACACATCCAACAAGGTTTCTGCACCTTGCCAAAAAGCAGCCCCACGCATAAATAATTAATACATTTTTGCACCTTCTTTTTGTGTGAATTAAATAAAAAAATAGCTGGCAGCGGGTTGTTTTGTTTGGGGAATGCAATCACTCTCCTCATGTTTCAGTTCAAAAACTTAGAGTGTGACTGTTTATTTAGCATGCAAACTTCAGATCAACAACTCCTCTAATTACCTTATTTTATTTTCATTTCCATACTGGATGTCGAATCTAGTAAACAGATTAATTTTAGCGCTTTCACCAACTGGACTGGGTTAAAATGGCCAGTGATGCCCCGGCACGATGTGAGTCTGGCACAGTTTCCTCTGACTGCTGACCTTCAACACATCTACAGGCAGTGAGGGTCATTCATCATGTGTGGCCAAGGATATGCTTTTGTGAGCCCGACAGTGGGTGTGATGTGCCACAGCTCATCCAGTTTTAGTGTCTGCTGATGAAACAAGTGTCTGAAACGCATCGCAGCGCGCCTTCATACCAGCTTCCTGCACTCATTTCACAAATAGGACTCTGAGAGACTTTGAGGGATGGGAGCTGACGGACATCATGTCTTTTGTACCAAAACCGCACAATTAATGACTTCAACAAGTTCTTCTGCTCCCTGTTAGAGCTCAATTAAGCAGAGCAGAGATAACCTTCTGCCACGAACAGCTTTTCAAACCTGAGTTGAAATCATGAGGGAAGAAGATAAAGCAGTGCTTATCAGGGTTACACTTAATGATTTCAGCCGGGCACAACAATAAAACTGAACTTAAGCAGGTCTGGAAAGGAAGTAATCTAAAGTGGAGGATTGTAAGACATTAAGGTGGAGATGCAAACGAGTAAATGAAGCTCCCTATGATGCTGAAAATGGTTAATGGTAGACCTGATATATGTGCCCATAAACATGGAGAAGATGGGAATAATGACTATCCTAATGGGAAATGTACAATCCCTGAAAGCACACACCCACACAAATACATAAAAGAAAAACACGAGAACACATCTGCAAACACACAATTCTGCTAAACCTTTAATTCATGTCTCCACACACACAAACACACAAACACACAAACACACACACACACACTAAGCAGCTTTGAGAGCAGGCGCGTGTTGACATAATATGCGCAGTCATTCGCCCTGCAGTTCTGGCAGATGCGGCCGTAAGCTGGAGCAGCTTGAAGACCAGCAGCAGCACCAGCAGCAGGAGACGCACACGTACAACTGCGAGGCCCCGGGGGCTTGCAGCTCTCACCGGCTTTGTGAGCAGAAGCTCACGGGGAGCCCATGATTGATCGTTCTCATGCTGCCAGCTGGAATCCCTCTCATCTCCTCTTTTCATCATCCTCTTGTTGTGAGAAGTGTGGCAGCGCAAATGCATGAAAATAAGGTGCAGATTTCACCCTCACACTTTCTGTGTGTGGATTTTTTTTTTTTTTTTACTTTAAGCTTTGAAGCACAACAACTTTATAATAAGCTGCAAGTTAATAGCTTGGCTCGTCTCTCGTCATTATCAACAGCACTCCCGTTTAGATATGGAGCTATACCAGATGCATGGCCCCTTTCCACCTGTTTTTATGAGATGACACAGGTTTCCTGCCTGGATGGAGGAATGAAGCCTGGAAAAATCTGACAGTCAGGAATATATTTGTGCAACAAGCGACCTCCCCTCCTCCTCTTTCAGCTCCTTCACTTTAAATTAGAGTCATATGACAGGCATGGGTGCTCTCTTCCTCCTGCTCTACCTCCTCATCTCCAGCATCCATAAATCACCTCTCTTCTTCTTTATCTCTCTAATTATTTATCTGTCAGACACCTCGACTCCACCTGTAGCTATGCGAGGATTTCTCCCTCTCTCTCTCTCTCTCTCTTTTTTTTTTGTCTCAGCTGGATTTTCCGTCTTCCCGCCCTTGTGTCCTACATACAATGGGCCCCTGCGGCGGGCTCCATTCACTTTTAAATAACAAGCCGCCGGATGACAGGCAGATAGTGTGGTACAGTGCTGCACAGTGTAGCTACTCATTAGACCTTAACAGGCAGCATCATTTATAGCTTAGCACGGTGACAGTGAGGACTTGTCAATTAGAGCCAAGTTATTTTCAGACAGCCAAGGATTTGTAAACTCCAGTGTGTGTGGGGGGGTGGAAAAAGTGAAGGAGCTGGTTTAAAAAAAAAAAAAAAAGACATTAAAACAGACATATGGCACATGTTGCACCTGTCTGCAGTGGTAGACTGGTGCAGAATCTATGAGTGTCTCTTTGTCTGGTTTTTACTCTGTCTGAAACAAACAAACAAACAAAAAAAAACACACATATACAAACCGAAACAGCTAAAGTAAGAATCCATTGACTACAACTGAAGAAGAGGACTATAATTATGAAAAAAAGAGGTGTAACAGTATGTCATGCACGGAAATTAGGACAGAATTAACATCCCCCAGCCTCTGTAGCTGATCCAACCTGTTTGAATTTCAAAATAAAGTAATAAAACGCTGCCTTACCTCAGTGAAAGAACAAGATTGAAACTCCTCATAAAAATAAAGGGAATTCCAGAGCGGAGAAGAGAGGAAGACTAACAGGTGCTGAAGAGGGGAGCAGGGAGCACGAGGAGGCAGGGGGAGAGAGACCGAGCGGGCGCTACGTCTGTCATTAAAAATTGAATGTGCGGATAGTTCAAGTTGAGATTAAAATGAGGAGAGGGGAGAGAGGAGAGCGGCATGCTGGAGGAGGAGGAAGATGGAAGGAATCAAGAGCCAGAGAGAGAGAAAGAGAGAGAGAGAGAGAGAGAGAGAGAGAGAGAGAGAGAGAGAGAGAGAGGCAGGGGGGAGTTATTCCTTGACAGTCAGTTGCGCATGTGATGGTTGTGCTTCACTCCTTCTTCCACCACTATCACATACACACATGCACACACACACACACACACACACACACACACACACACACACACACACACACACACACACACACACACACACACACACGGGCATATTTTTGTCCATTCCCTGGGGAGCTGGTTAAACTTTTTAAATATTAATACTATGGGAAAATTCAACAGCAGATGTAACCTTTCTACATTCAGCAAAGTGATACATAAGAATTAAACTACTGAACCGAATTCAACTGAATACAATTTTTATTAATCTCCAAATGAAAATTATGTTGTTATCGTGTAAATTATGACAAGCTGTTGGATAGTTGGTGTGATTGAAATCCCTTTGGGCTGTTGTGTCAGCTGGCAGGACCTGCAGCGATGACGTCACCTTGGCAGGTAAAACAGGTGAGTTCTCAGTAAACAGCGTGGATGGAAATATACACCCCGACAGCTGAACATCCGGGGTGCAGAGGTGCTCCTTCATAGTCACATGTCCAGGATTTTATCAGAAGTCCTTTGTCTTCTTGGTTCATCTAAAATCCATGTAGAGATGCTGGAGTCCAGAGCATGCTCCTGGAGTCCAGGGCATGCTCCTGGAGTCCAGGGCATGCTCCTGGAGTCCAGGGCATGCTCCTGGAGTCCAGGGCATGCTCCTGGAGTCC
>JAOWBL010000011.1:3442162-3500192 GCA_028564865.1 Zenarchopterus dispar | reverse complement strand
CCTCGCCGTCTTCTTCAGGTGTGTTTAAGGACTGATGTACGTCCTCAATGACACCTTTACACTGACGGAGCTCTTCTTCATGACTTTGTGTGAGTCGGTGTTCAGCCAGTGAAACTGCAAATGGAAGTTTAATGTTTTGTTTTTGTTTTTTTTTTTAAATAGGAGAAAACCGGACCACTGGAAAAAAACCCCCAAAATTTCAACCGCTGCTGTTTGTGAATAAATGTCTGTGTTGCTGTTTTATCTTGTTGTCTTGTTTACTCTGGGTCTTGATGTTTTTTTTGTTTATACTGTGGCAGACCTTTCAGGGTGATGAATTTTTTGAACAGTCTCCACAGAGAAGGATTGTGCACCATTTTGGAGGCTGAAAATGAGTCCTCTCTTGTTGTGGTGTCCCGCTGTACAGGGATTTCTTCAACAACTTCACATCTGTTGGTATTATCTGTAGCTACGACCTTCTTCTTCCTTCTACATCTACACTTCTTTTGTTTTTGTTCACAAATCTCTTCCTGTTTTGAAGACCCACTCTGTTCTGATCGTTGGTACCGGTTCGGACGACTCTTTTGGTTCAGGCAGCTGTATAAGACCCCTCTGAACTTAAATGACAGCTCGGTTTCTATTTTTAGCCCTCGCTTACGTTTTTTGGGGGGGGGACTCAGGTGGAGACTTTGGTTTGTAAAGTAGCTTTTACTCACGCGTGTGCATGACCCACTGTGTTTCGCAGAACTATCTGAGCTGGGACTGAGGCATTTATCGGAACTAGTCAGTAGAAAGCGGCGTGTGTGGCCTGTTCGCATCCCCGGTGTTTACTACACAGAGTGACCGCGTGGAGACGACCGTTAGCGGGGAGGACGCGCTACGATGAACCGGTAAGGCTTCAACTGTCTGGAAGAGGGTTTTCCTCAGTCATTTCATCTAAATCTTGATTTTTTTAAAAAAAAGTACTTTATTCTCCACCATAGGAGTATCATTCAGCCTACACATACACTTTTAGAGGGTTAAAGTAATGTAGCTGTTGTCACCTTTAACTCAAATTAAGAAAAAACGTTGGTGCCAGTTACAATATAAATATAGGAGAGCAGTTATTTTCCTATCTCAAATCCACGTTTTGTTCACAATACAACCTAGGAAACACATAAAATGTTTAAAGTTAGCTATTTTACCATTTTATGAAATAGTGTTAATGTCTATGTTTTTACTAAGTAGAAACATCAGGAGGAACATCTGGCAACTGGTCTGTGACATGATTGGGTATTTTAAAAAAGCATCTTAGAGAAGCAGACTGTAAATTGTTAAACAGTTTCACAATAGTTTGTCAGTATAATACTGCAAATACTTGGAATAGTTCATCTACGGTACAAAATCTGGAGAAATCTCTGTGTGCATGGGACAGAGCTGAACATATATCCATTATTATTCATCATCTATGCGCCCTCAGGCAGAACTGCATCAAAACCAAACACGATTCTGCAATAGAAATCATTGCATTGGCTCACAAACAAAAATAACGGCAGATATCAAGATGTTCCAGAAATGCCACCATCTTCTCTACAACAAAGCTTATTTAAAAATAGACTGGGGCAAAATAGAAGACAGTTCTTTGTTAATGACTTAAATTAATGACTAAACTACAGAAGGAAGGGAAATCCAGCTTATCATCAATGATAAATTCATGCATCTCTGATGGTATAGGGCTGCACTACTTTATATGGTACAGGGAGTTTATGCATCTGGAAAGGAAACGTAATCGCTGGGAGGTATATACAGGTTTTAGAGCAACATATGCTCCCATAAATTTTTTTTTTTTTAATGAGGGAGGCCTTGCATCTCCCTGTAAGATGATGGTAAACTGACTACTCCATCCAGTACTGAAGCGTGGCTTGGTAGTAGAGGAGTCCGGTGCTACACTGACCTTTCTGCAATAAAGATCTTTCACCAGCTGAAAATCTTTTGTGCCTCCTTATTTAACTTACAACAAAGAAAATTCAGACCTGTTTGAGCAGATCTACTCCAGTGTTAGACAATGATGGGACAACATTGCTCTTCTTAAACTCTAGCTAGTCTCCTGCATTCACAGATGTAAATGGACTGTTAGAAGAAGAGAGGATGCTATACAGTGATACCCATCTCTGCCTTTTAGAGATGTGTTACTGCCATCAAAATAAGAATTACTCTTTTATGTATTTTCTGTTTTATTGTGTATAAACCATATGTTTATGAAATTGGCAAATAATTGGATTTTGATTTTATTTACATTTTACAATGTCCCAGCTCTTTTGGACTCTGACTTTTATGAAACATGAAAACTATATTAAACAGTGCCAAAGATAAGTTAAATTTTTATAATTACTTTTCAATTCAAATCAAGTTCTCATTTATTGAAATATGCAAAACCTTTGATAGGAAAGTGGATGAACTTGGAAATGTTTAGAAAGCTGCATCTCCACAGTGCAGAACTGAATACAGAAGACACCATAAAGACACAACGTGGCTTAAATTGTCTCTTTGTCCAAGCAGATCTGCTACAGTGGAGCACTATAAGGCTGCCATGTTGCTCAGTGGTGCTGGTGATGCTCTGGGCTACAGGAATCAGCTGTGGGAGTACAATGAATCTGGAGTTGTGATACACCAGGTCAGTGTGGTAATACCACATCACACTGGGGCCTCCTTTATGGTGTTTCTATAAGCTGATGACAAAGCTCATCGATTATAGTTTTTTTTTTTTTTTTAATTATTATGATTTAAGATGTGAGCTAAGTGTTATTTAGTTCAGACCATTTTTCTTCTCCCTTTTGGATTCTGCAGGAGCTGCAGGAGCTTGGCGGTCTGAAGAACATCAAGGCTGAGCTTCCTGATTGGCCGGTGAGCGACGACACAGTGCTGCATCTGGCAACAGCTGAAGGACTGGCAACAGGTGAGGTCAAAATCCCACATTTACCCATGCTCTTTCTATCTTCCTCCGTAGTTTGTATGTTTTGTTTTGAATGAGGACTTTATTGAACTGATCAGATCTCACCAGAACACACCACCCTCTTTAAGACCCCCAGCTACAGGTTAACTCTAATTCCCACTCTTGCCTTGATTTTCTGCTCTATTACATCTTGACACGAGCACAACGAGGAAGAAACTCAACTTGACCTTTACTGTAATTAGGGCACAGGCCCAGCTTTTAAAAGACCAGTTGTGTCTTTTAAAGTTTGTAGTTTGAACAAGATGTTGTCTGTCTTGAAGGGAAGGTGGGGGAGGAGCTCCTCCATGAGGTGGCTGCTCGTTATGTGGAGGGAATGAAAGACATGGACGGGAGGAAACCAGGGCCCTCTAGCATTCTGGGTAAGCTTTCATCGTTTTCATTAGTGCAGCAGTATGAGTGTAATTGTAATTTACACTTTTAGGTGTTTCCCAACTGAAGCCAGGAGAGGAGGGGGGCTTCAGAGTCCCGTATAACCCTGAGGGGACGGGCTGTGGAGCAGCCATGAGGTCCATGTGCATTGGCCTAAGGTAAAACACACATACTCACTCATATGAAGCAGCTAATCTGTTTTCAGAATTTCCATTTAAATTTCACTCATGGATAGATCTGCTAAGCATCTTCAATAATACATATGGATAAAGGCCTAAATATTTAATCTATGACAGGTATCCTAAGCCAGACCAGCTGTTGTCATTGGTGGCTGTTGCTGTGGAGACAGGAAGGATGACCCATCCTCACCCCACCGGTTTCCTGGGAGCCGTGGCGTCGGCCCTTTTCACCGCGTATGCCGTCCAGCGCAGGCCAATCACCACGTGGGGTCTAGGCCTGATCAATGAAGCCTGTCCAATAGCGAGGATGTTTGTGAAGGGCCGAGAGTACGCCGTGGAGGAGACGGAGAGAGACTGGGACTACTTCTGTGACAAGTGGCAGTGGTACGAGTTGTTGAAATCAGACTTTGCTGGTCTGCGATGTGCCATCAAATGTAGGTTTTCACCATCTTCAGCTTCTAATAACCTGTTTTAGCTTCAGGGCCAACAGATGATTGTTTTTAAATGACCCTGGTCAAGATCAGTCCAGCGGCACTGGCCTCATTTGTATTCTACTTTACAGTCTCTGATAGGGAGATAAGAATGATGGACTCATTGATTACTTGCCAATCTACAAGCCATCTGTACTCCGGTGCCATGCGAGTACGTCAGGTTACCGTCAGATGTTGGAAGGACAAAAAATACAATTAAATTCTTGATGTGGCTGATAACATCTTGTTATACGAGCTCGTTGAGAGTTTAGAAAATGCGTTTACCCTCCAACACAGAGGAAACATCTCTGCCAAGAATTTGGGTAACTTGAAAATTATAATCTTGTTTTTCTTTGGATGACTGGAAAACATCTCACCTGTGTCCACAGGTATCTTGATCTGAGAGGCATCTCCAACAGTGTTGGACCTGTGATTTGGCCTTCTGCCTACGGTCCAGCGGAGCGAGACGAGGCCTACAAGAGCTTCAGCCTGTCGGGCTGGGCGGGACGGAGCGGCCATGACGCTCCAATGATCGCGCTAGACGCCTTGCTGGGAGCGGGATCAGACTGGGAGGAGCTGATGAGCAGAGCAGGTTTCCATGGAGGTCAGTCGATCCTTGAGCGACGTGCGTTGCCTCGACTTTATTCCCACCACAGCGTTCATTTAAATATCTTTTCAACTAACAGAAGGCACACTCTTTCACTTGTAAGGTTTTTACATATCAGGACAAAAAAAATAAAATCATTTTGATTTAACCACGTCTTAAGATTGGGTTAATTAAATCTCAAAGGAAAAAAACTCAAATGCAAAAAGTGTGTGGAAAAATTGAGTACACCTAATGATTCAGGTTTTGAGAACCACCTTCAGAAGATAGGATGACGTTATACATCTCTCAATTGTTGTGGAGGAACTTTAATCACTCTAGTCTTCACATTATCACCCCAATTTGTTGACATTAGCAGATTTTTATTCATTTATTTAAAAAAAAAAAAAAAAAGCTCTCTTACCACCAGCTGCATTGTTGTAATCAGGTTTAAGGTCTTGACTTTGACGGGGCCATGAGGTCACCTTGAGACTTTTGGCACATCTGCTCTAGATATGCTTGTGTGCCTGGCACCATCATCTCGTTGCCCGACCCAGTGTCCACCCAGCTGTCGGACAGATGGACTCACATCTGACTTTGGTCGACTTCGTCACACAGAGGAGTTCAGGCTGTGTCTGTAAGGAACTGAAACGCCTCCAGTATTATGCCCGACAGCTTGAGCTGATTATCCGTGTTTGGACTTCACCAAAGGTGGAGTTGTGCAAATGACCAAACATTGTCCCTTTAGTTCTTTGTCTGTCTAAATAACATTAGTCCCTAAATTTTGTGGTTTGTTCAGATTCATCTTTGCAAACCTAAGCTGTGCTGCCACGTTGTTTTTGGATCAAAGAGGGCTCCTCCTGGCAGCCATCCCAAATGAGCTATACTTCTGCATTTTTTAAAATGCACCATCATGAATTTTAACATCTGACATACTGAGGCCTGGAAAGTTTGAAAAGTAGCTCTTTTTTTTTTTTTTTTAAACCCTTATTTTCTCTTAGCATTGCACTCTCTGACCCAAGTTTGAACTTACGGCTTTGAAAGTTTTTTTGCCTTTTGTTATTTTGTAAGTGGCTCCTATTTTTCTTAATTCCTACTGAAGCAGTAGGGTTGTACTTGTGTATTTCCCACATTAGTTAAGGATTAAAAAAATAATTCAAATGTGAATGGAAAAAAAAATTAAACCACCAGGGAAAAAAAATCTCAATGAGTGGATTTTTTTTTTTTTTTTTTTTTACCCAGAGATGTAGAAACAAACAGCATACTTACATTTTAACAACTGTAAATGTCTTCATCCTTGTTCCTGCTCTAGTAATAAGCTATAATGTTTCTATTGAACAGTCCACTTGATTGAAGCAGATTTGTTTTTCTAACATTCAGCTCATCTGCAGTCATTTAAGCCACGTGGAGTGAAGGTCAACACTCTAAGGGCCCAATTATACCCAGTTGTGGAGATAGCTGCTATAGATAAAGTCCAGGAGGTCACAACAAATAGGCAGTTATGCAGATGCCGGAGCAGAGCCCAGTGTACACTTCGTAAATTGTAATTTAAAATAACATCATCTCAACCAGACACAAAGAATAACAGCTGGATGTTCTGGCTCTCCTTACTCATTTGCTTGAAGACAAACACCTATGTAGCCATGCCACAAATGAAATGCAAAACTAATGAGAGGAGAAAAACCTGTATAGATTTACTCGGTCCTGCTATTGACAGTAGAATTAAGTCAGTTTGACACGATTGGCAGCCCTGCCACAGCAGATCAATTAAGGCTGGAAAATGTGCCTGTGTGTCTAGTTTGACCCAATACTGCATACGTGGATACAAATTTTTCTTTTTGTTGGACTTCCTGTCAGAAAGCTTTGATTATTTGCACAAAGATGCATCTCCTGTATGTTTTATTACTCACAAAGCACTTGTTTTTCCTCTGATCCTGCCCAGGTGACAGTGACAGCACCGCAGTGATTGCCTGCTGTTGGTGGGGTCTCCTTTATGGCACCAAGGGAGTCCCCGAAGGCAACTATTGCAACCTGGAATACCGGGACCGGCTGGAGCGCTGTGGCGAGCAGCTCTACGCCCTGTCACACTGACGAGGCGTTGATGACCTGTGAGCTGGACCGAGTGCGTCCCAGCATGCTGCAGTGAAGGGAAACTAGGCCACGCTGACACATTGACGTAGAACTAGCGGGCACGCTCTGGAAGGTGCATTAATCTAGGATGTTTTCATGGAGCCACATGTGTTGTCATACTTGCCTGAAGGGGAAATGCTGTCCCACTAACCCAAAGAGTCATTTCTGCCACAACAAGGACAATATTCCTCGTGATGATGGCGTTTAAGAGCCGTGTGTCGAGAGGTCCCCCTAGTGACACTTTCAAATTAACATCTAGTCGTTCCACTGGGTAGAACGAATCCAAGCTAATGACAATATGAGGTGACTGCAAAGACTCCCGCGGGAGACAATTACTTCATTTTGTAAACCTGAGATAGGAGCAAATACTGTGTGAGTTTCAAATTAAATGTTCTGCTAATGAAATGTCTCCTCATTATATCTGTGAAGTTCCCTCGCACAGCAATGAAGAACACTGGATGCAATATGGAAAACAATAAATCTTACAAGCATGTCTTAGTTGAGTTGAAAACTTTATTTTTTGGCCATTGGTTTTTTTTGTTTTTTTAACTTTTTTTTGTCTTGTCCATTTTTTTATTTATTAATTATAATGTCCTACAGGAGAGTAAGGGAGCAGGGGAGGGTGATTTTAACTAATAGATTGAGTTTTTTAAAAAAAATTGCTAAAAATCCCCTCCTGTTTTCACATCCCTCCTTTCATGCTGTATTCATGAGAATATCACGACAGTCTGAGTTTCTCATTTGTTTTGTGGTACTTACAAAACCTCACAAGGCTAAAAACATTTTTTTTTTGCAAGATCGAGAGTCTGCTGTTTTGTCTGCATCTGCTTTTCACTGTCCTCTGGCTTGCCCAACAAGGTGCCTCACGTCTCAAAAATAATAAGCTGGAGGGAAGAGCATGGCAGCAGGAGGGGTACTGTCCTCTCTCATCTTCATTGTTGGCGTTAAAAAGGTCTTCCTCGTCCGGGGCTCACACCGAGGTTGTATTGATGAACATTACAGCAGAAGAATAAGGTGCTGTGAGTTTTCTTCTCCTTCTCTCCTTTGTATAACTTGTCAGTTTTTTTTTTTTTAAATGAGTTTTGTTTTCCTGGGTCTAAATTCCAGTTTGGGTGGTCATGGAGGTGGAGGGATTTAGTTTCCAGGCGGATGGAAAGGAGCGGGATGTGTTTGTACCTGCATCGCTGTGGAAGGGAAACAAAGAAGAGTCGGACTCATCTCTTTTAAACTTGTCAAAACAAAGGGGCTGCTTGTGTCTTGTGTCTCCAACCTTGTGGGTGTCCTATGTAAAAGTGCTGGTGTGCTCCTTGTTGAGGTCCATGCTGTGGGTGCTGTGGCACTCCTCCAGGACCCTGCTGAGAAGGCTGCAGCATCACTAACTGGGGCTGGCCATGGCTCCCTGAGTGGTGAGGAGCTGACATTGCTCCTGGTACGTGGGCCTGTTTCGGGTGGACAAAAGTTCATATCAGAATAAAAAGGTTTAAAGCTCAAATAAAACTTCACAGCCACATAAAGTGTGACCGAATAGCAGAGGCTAAAAGCTTTTCTGTTTGGACAGTACAACACTGAAGACATACCTGTGCTATCTGCCCCAGGGGGTAAGCAGGTGGGATGCCCTGGTGGCTGTGGATGCTGTAGCCCTGAATGGGGTAGGAGCCTTGTGGAGACGTGTGGCCTGGGGGCATGTTGGGTGGTGTGGGTGCCGATATCGGACCTGAGTGGTACAAGGACTGGGGTTGTGGGCCTGACTGGGCATTCTGGAAGGAGATAACCGGTACAATTAAAAATAAAATAGAAAAAAAAAAAAAGTCATGACCTACAGCTGGAGCTGAGTCAGCAGAACGTCTTCTGCTTCCCCAACGTAAGACCACATCCAGTGTTTATACTGGCATCATCATCAATATTTCCAAATGTATCAACTCAAGAGGGGTTTTTTTTGCCACAGTATCATATGAAATATATAAATAAGCTTCTTTATTTGGTCATTTCACTGAGAAATAAATAAAATCATTCTGGTCAGTGGGGTGTACAGCATCCACGTGAAGTTACAGGCACTCGCATATCTTCAGCTACTGAAGACTAAATCAAAGTGTGAAACTGAGACGTTCAGTTACTTGGATGTCAAAATGATGATTATAACTAGCAGCGAGTCCTGCTGGGAGAATCTTACCTGTCCGGGGCTGGGAGCAGCATGCTGGGGTGGTGGCTGGTTGCCTGTTGGAGTACTGGAGGGCTGAGGCTGGTGCACTGCACCAGAGTGATGGGAGAAGGACTGTGGAGCTACAGAAGAAAAGGAATTGGACACGTGTTAAGTTTGTTCAAAAAATGTACTGAAGTTGCATATTTTTTTAGTATTGGTGTACCCACTCCTTTCATTTAAAATTAATTTTATATCCATATCCATTACTCACCATAAATGCCTTGCTGTGGTCCTTGAGGTCCATCTCCCTGTGCAGGGAACTGGGGGCCTCCTGGTGGTCCAAGAGCTTGTGGATGAGGACCACCACCTTGACCTATCATCCTGGCTCCACTCTGTAACATGGAGTACATGGGCTGTAGGGATCAGAGAAAGAAACAGTTATTAGTTATTTCACATATTAGCCATCCAAAATAGTCTTTGAACAATAAACCGTCAGCGCACACTTTTCTTTAATCTGCAACTTAAAAACATTCAGCCTGCTTTGTAAGGTCAGAATAATGAAAAACAAAAGAAGCCTAGATGACCTACCTGTCCAGGGTAGGGTGTCATGGCTTGGATGACCTGCTGCTGACCGTACTGCTGTGGGTTATATTGAAGGTAGGACTGCGGGTAGGGTGACGCCACCAGAGGGGCCCCGGCTGCTGACGCTGCAGCTTGCAGCATTGCAGGTCCCGACGTACCATGATCGGACCGTGGAGCTACAACAGAGCCTGGTGAGAGACAGGAGTTTTCAAAACATTTTCTCTCTCTCTTTTTTTTTTTTTTGTAATGACAGGTCTCAGTTATCTTTTCACTTTCACAATTTCTCTTCAAGTGTTCTTTTAGTCCCATATGGAGAGAGCAGGCTACACAGTTTCCACATTTGTAAGTTATTGGAAATCAAATATAACACTGAAAAAGATAAATTCTGCATTTACCTTTGGTCCTGGGGTATTTCCCCTGGCTGACCGTGGACATGGTGTACTGATACATTGGTGGGGGCTGAAAGAAAAAGATAAAAATCAACCCACGCAGAACTTCCACTGAATAATTATAAAATACTCTTAAATCAATAAATTTAATGGAGTTAGCTGCTGGCCTAAAGAAACACATGACAGTTTCTTTTCAGAGACTGTAATCATTAACATATCCAGGCTGTTACGTTGATATTTTTACAGGTAGAAACAGTTTTTGTTCACAAACCTGCACAGAGTGGATCTGTGAGACATAAGAGAGGTAGGGAGCGTTGAAGAGTTGCGTCTGTCCGCCTGGATGCTGCAGGACGACCGGGCTTGGAGGAGTCGGCCGAGGTGGAGTGGGTGCAGTGTTGGGCTTTGCCTGTTTGATAAACGCAGGTAAATAAATCTGCAATTCTCTTGAGTAGATTTCTTACACATTAAAAAATGTACACTGAGGTAACATATATAGATGAGTGTAGTTTCCTTTTGTAAATTAAAATCTTATTTCAGTATGTGAAATCATACCAATAGGCTTCCAGCTGTTACAAAAAAGTACAACTTATTTTTTGGCTTACCATGGGCATTTGAGGTTTGATAGGGTTGAATTCTTTAGCGTTTGGATTTAAAGTTGATTTCTTCACTTGGCTGCGACACAAAAAGACCCCATAATCAATTATTACAACAATGTTCAAGCACAATTAAATGGTTTAAAATCAAAAATAATCTTTCAGAACTTACTCTGCCACTCCTTCTGCCCGCTCTGTTGTTTCAGACCTCGCATCCTCACTCCCTGGGGTCCTGGCAGGCTGAGGGGTGGCTGGCGATTGCCTGTCTGACAGGGGAGTCGTCGTGGCAGCTGCTGCAGGACCTGGTGTGGTTGCAGCATCCTTTGTTGGGTCTTCAGTTGGAACCGGTGAGGGCTGAGGTTGGGGCTGAGAGGGACTGGCAGCTGGAGGCTGGGTCTTAGGCTCTGAGGCCGGGTGAGCGTCTGATGAAGAGGGCTTTATGGCATTGGGCTGCGTGGCCTCGCTGACAGAGGGAGGTGTTGCTGCTGCCGGAGAGCTGGGAGAGCTAATGCCGCTTCCACTCGGCTGGAGCTGGAAAACACAAAAGCAGTAGGACACGCTTTTTTCGCTGTAGAAGTAGGGATGTGGCCATACACTGATTATTACATTCACTGTGATGATTCAATAATGATTCATAAATGTTCAAAAATGATTCTTTTTCATAATAACTGACAAAACACAACCAAAAGTTTAAAGACTGAACCAGGGGAAACACAGATGATGACAGCTAACTCTCAGGCTACAGTTATTGAGTCATCAGGTTTAAAAGCTAGGATTGACAAAACCTGCTCCATTTGTACGCCGTGTAAAACCAGAACTGAACGCCGTGGCAACACTACAAGCATGCAACATCGCTTTTCCAACCCGGTTTAGAGGACAAGAAGAAGCCGCCGGTTGTCGTGCCAACAATCGAGGGAGGATTATCAAAACTTCCCTGCAACTCTGAAAGGACGAACTGAATCTTTTTTCAGATCATATTGACCAGCGTCTTTTTCTTACATAAAAACGTGAAAGTTGACAGTCTCGAGACTGATGACAGCAACGATGATAAAGAAAGCAGTGATGACGAGTAGCTGCATAATTTAATGAATTATTTTCTTTTATCCATCAACCATTTATTTAAAAAACAAAATTCCACAAGTTTTCATAAAACTGCTGTTGCAGAATATTGTGTTAAAGCAGCTTTGATTGTGGATCATAAAATCTTTCGTTTGTTTGGGGGATTTATGCTTCTCATTGAGGATTTGTGTGGGTATCTTTATTTCTGGATAACCCAGTTGCTGTGTTGGTTCTGATCCAGTTACCTGAATGAGATTTTTTTTTTTTTTTTTGCATTAGAAGTGCTTGTACAAAAATCTGAAAACCTTGAGGGATGTTGTTTAAAAGAAGTTTTATTTATTTCTAAAGGCACGTTGTTATTTGTTTTCCTGAAACAAATCTGAAAAGCACTGCTTTTGATACACCAAAGCTTTTGCAAGTAATTGCTAACCTTTATATGTTGTATTATTTGGTGGTTCGAAAAATATACCTCGTTTAAAAATGAGTGAGAAAAAAATATCTTGAATGTGGAAAAAAAGATGCATCAAAAATCGTGATAATCATTGAACAATCGAGGCGTAGCACCCCGAATCATAATCGAATCGTGAGGTGCCTTAGATGGCCACATCCCTAAGTAGAAGTTATGCAAAACAATATTTATTTAAATCTCAAGCATTATTTAATTATCATAGAGTATTGGGTGCCAAGTTCTTTGTGAAAGCTAATAGATGTTTTTCCGAGTTCATTATTTTTAGCATCATAGAAGATGTTTTCACTTCATTTAATTTTTCCTTTAGGCTACATAAATCATAATCACTTCATTGTGATTACAACATGTTTTATGAAATTGAGTGGATGAGATCAATAAAAACAAATAAATAAGCCATCAGCGCTGCTGAACTCAACATGGTGCAAACAAAGGGATATTCATTCTTGTCACTAAATCTAGCGAGTAGTTAAAGAGCGTTACAGGGAGACAGATGAGCTATCCATGAGTACAACAACCAGCCACAACATTAAAACTTTGACCAAGTTAGATTAATTTGTCTCTTTTCAATGCACTGCTGTTAAAATAAATAAATAAATAAAATTAAAAAGAATCCTGGCATTCAGTAAATATTGCTTTGACACTTGCCAACAACCAAAACATTGTTGCAGAAAGCCCAGTAAAAACTTGTGAGGAATGCCTCACAGAAAGTCAAGTTTTTCCACTGGGCCTCCAAACTCTCCAGATCTGATGGCATCTGTGGGAGAAAAACCCAGCAGACCCCACCCCACCAGGCCCCGTGGATCTACTGTTAATGTCCAAGGATCAGACCTGGAGCACCAGAATTCTTGTAGCAAAAAAGGACCAACTGTGTATGCAGAAGGTCGTAATATTTTTGTTGATCATTGTAAATACATGAACTAAAGTTCACAAAGAAATTTCTCAGGGACTGGATTTTATTCTTATACAGATGTTAATAAAAACGAATAAATTATATGAAGGGCATGAGATCAAACCTTCATTTATTTATATATATTTTTAACAACAGTCCAATAAAAGTATTTCACTACTACATTATATCTAATACTCAGTGAGATGAAAACATTTATGTTTAAAAGACACTGCTGCTTCATTTGTCAAGATTGTGTCATTTCATGCTTCACTAAAAGACAGCGTCACAAATCACTCTTACCCTGAATTCTTTGCCAAACTTTCGCAGCTCTTCAATCTGTGATCTTTGCTGAATTGAAGGAGCTGAATCAAGACAGGAAAAACAACAACACTGAAATGAAACAGTAAACCCATACCAGGTGCACATAAACACTGTAAAATAGACCGCATGTGTTCAGTTGAGATGAACATTTCCAGCATTTTAATGATTTTGGGAACATGCATACCTTTACTAGACTTGCTGTCCTCTGTGCTGCTTGGGCTCTCTGTAGATCGCTCTTTTGCTGCTGCACCGAGGATCTCGTTCACTGTAAAGACAACACAACCGGCAAATTAAACATCTGCAGAAGGATATTAATTCTGAGTCCTTAATAAATATGCTTTATGGCTATTAGAACGTAAATTGTTTTAACGTTAATGTTAACTTGGAACTACGAAAAGGATATCTTAGTAAAAAAAAAAGAGGGTGCAAACTAAACAACCGCAACACTTCCTTGACAAAGGTAGCAAAAGTAAAAGGTGAGAAAATACCATCTACAGGGAAGAGAGGGGCAGGACCAGTTGTCTTCTGAGCAGGCAAGGAGACTGATGAAGTGTCCAAATAAGGTGTGTCCTGGGAAGAGCCTGATTTAGGGGAGCGAGTAGCTGTAGGAACACAGTTAAAAAAATAAAAATAAGGTTTTATGCAAAGATTTGTAGTCAAATTTAATCCAATCTGAGAATTAAACTGACTGAACGTCACTGATGACTATACCTGAAGGGTGTGAGTTTGGAGTGCGGTTTGTCCTGCTTGACTGTGGAGGTCTTTGAGCTTTAGGAGATGTTCTAGCAGAGACTGAAAGGCACAAAACTTCTTAGAAAAATGTGAAAAAGTTATATGGCATCTACACAAAACCCTGACTCAAAACTCACCTCCATTAACAGGTCTGCCAGCATCAGACAGCGAGTGTGAGTGAGAGTGGGAATGAGGGACTGCATGGCCATGTGGAGCAGGGGGGCTGGCTGGAGATGTGGCTACAGAAGCAGAGGCTGGGGTGGGTGCTGGTCCAGCAGGAGAGGCAGGTGTATATGGGCTTGCAGGACCAGAGCCTGGGCCTGGGCTTGGGCTTCCTTGTGGTTGGTGGGAAGCATAGGCCCCACCTCGACCAGACAAGGGGCTGCTTCTCTCTGAGGGGGAGACTCCAGGCTGGGGTCCAGCGGCAGAGGGGAGTGGGGGCCTGGGGGACGAGGACGAAGAGGATGGAGGGGTGGAGCGGTAACCTCCACTTAGGCGAGTGTGTGGCGGAGGCCCACCAGGACCTCTCTCAGCTCGCTCCCGGTTCATGTCCCTTTGACGCTGAGGTAATGGAATGTACTTGCCCTCCCTGACAGGGAAACAGTCCATGAAAAACATGTGGCTGACATTAAAACGGGATCAAAACGAGCTGCTGCAGAGAAATATGACGAAAACTAGTTCAGTTTCAAACACTGCTCTTAAACTTCAACTCAGTAGTTTACACAAGCAAATATCTGCATTTAGTTCTGGTATTTTTGATTCAGTGACATCTTCCTCAAAGTATCTGCGCATTTAAACTGTCTGTTAGAAAGAATTAAAAAAGAAAAAAAAACAATAAGGTACTTAACAGTCCTTAAAAGGAAACCTCTATCTCCCTCTTGCTTGAAAATTAAAGAAAAAAAAAACATTTAAAACCAACTTTTAAGCCACCGTGGATACAAAGTTGCTATTAAGAAGAAGAAGAAAAAAAAAAGGGATATTTAGAGTGGTCACATGAAACTACTGCAAAAGCTCTAAGACGTAGAAGCTTTATTTCAGCTACATCATCAAAGAAACCATCTATCTCTATAAGGCAGCTACAGTCATGGAAAAAAAAAAGAGTTTCAAAGTTTTCTGTCAGAATACTTAAAAAAAAACAAAAAAAAGAAAAGACCTAATAGACTGTAATTCTTTAACAAAAACTAAAGAAAGTAAAAACTAGTGTGTCCAATAAACAACTTTTTAAATGCTTATTTAATTTATGGAATAAGTCTTATTTTTTCAGCAAAGCTCTTCTTACAGTACAACTCTTGACAGTACTGAAAAAATAAAAAAAAACATGCCACTGGTGGTCTGAAGGGTTGAAAAGCTATGCAGCAGTTGCCCAACGCTTTTTTGACTGACAAAAAAACCCCTCGTATTTCAGAAAAAGTCATTTAATATCTAGAGCATGAAAACCATACATCTGCCTAACTTAACAAGTAGTCAACCTCACCTGCTGCTGGCCCCAGGACTGTCTCGGCCTCTTTCTCGATCTCTATCACGGGGGCTGTCATGACCTCTCTCCCGGTCGTTACCGTCCCTCACCACAGAGCTGAACTTCTCTTCCTCGCTTTTGCCTTCATCGTTTTCCAGGCCAACGCGATGCCGATACTGGGGGCTCGATTCAATCTCACTGGCCAGGCGAGCGGCACGAGCCTCCCTTTGCCGATAGACCTCAGAGTTCCCCCTCTCTAAAGGAACACTGGAGGGTGAGAGAGAAAATTCAGAGGAACGAAAATAACCAGGAACTCAAACATCAGCAATGGTGTTATAGAAATCAGATCAAGGAGTTACAAATCTCCACACTGTTGCCATTTTAGTCTCATTCCAGTAAAAAAAAAGAAAACAAAAACAAACATGTTTTTAAAGTTGCCAATATTCGAATATCCAAGAAAAGTAAGGAGCCACATGGGGTGGAGATTTTCACAAATCAAAGTCATGACAATCCTTAACACTTGAACAGAAGGATACTTAACTTGTGCTTTTTATTGAAGAAATTTCACATCTCAATCAAAAAGTTAATTTAGTTTAAACTGACTGATGGTGACTTTCAAATTTATAAGCAGTTGTTGGAGGAAAGTTTTTAAGGTTAAGTTACTACCACTGGTGGGTCTTAAAATTCTGAAGCAGCATTTTAATAAACAAATGAAGCTCAGTTTCCATATTAACAGCATTACAGATAATTCCCGTATTATTTACGAGTTCTTTTAAAACAATATGATTTTGTTTTTTTCATAATCTAAACCACAATTTATTACACAAGCATTTATCACTAGTTCAGTTGCAATAAACACTAATGTGAAATTATGTGAATTTTAGTCAACTGTCCATCTATATGTCTCATGAACTCCATAAATATGTTCAGATGATTCAATGTGTCTCATGCATGTAGTAAACTATCTTTTTTGTTTAATGTGGCTGCTTTAAATGAATTTTGGTGACTTTTGTCTCTTCTATAGAATAATAATTTAATTCCTGACTTTAAATGCTTCTGGCAGACTTGCTGCAGTTCAGTGCTTTTGTACATAGTTAATGTATCACACTGGTGTTGCAATCTGTTTCATGTGTAAGCTTTTCTGACTGTTCTTGAGCCACACCGAATAGCGTAGTATGAGTAAAACAAGCTTTATAAATTTATTAAAAAAAAGTGCATTTCAAGCCAATTCAGTCTTGTCAATTTCATCAACCATTCAGACGTCTGTAGTAACTTACGTGTACATGGAGAGGCTGGAATCATACGTTGATGTGACTCCATATTTCACTTCATTATAACGAAACATTTCATTGGCATCCCAACCATTAGACTGATGAAACATAAAAAAAAAGATTAATGAGATACTAAAAGCACAATAAAACAATATTAGAAGACAGCAGTTAAAATTTACAGGCTGCAAATAGAGTATTTGGATAAAATATCTCATTTCAAACTAGATTTTTGTGATATTTCTGGTGAAAAGTGAAACATCAACTCACTGTATCATTTTCCAGATCATAATTTTCCCCGTTGCTGTCGCCTCCCTCCCATCTCTGTAAAACCTTCTCCTTGTGTTCCCCATTTATGCGACTGGAGCTGATGGCTGTATCTGTAAATGTATCTAAAACACACACACACACACAAAGTCAGAAGATCATGAAAAGACCAATGATTATTTCCTTTGGTAAGGTTTGCCTGTAGAAATTTTCGTTTTAAGAAATGTCTTTAATTATTACACAACAGACAATAATTGATTATTTTTGTCCCCCTTCTCTGCAGTCTAGATCACTAAGTAAACTATGTGATCATTGAACTTTAGCCTTTAATAATAAGCTAGTGTACAATCCAAAGTACAATCTAAAGCTCAGCTATTTACTTAATAATGCCAGTATTAACATTTACTGCAAATCAAATGTCAAGAGTTATTCTTGTATGGCACATCTGTAACAAATTCTCCTCAGATTTTGTTACTACAGCCAACAATATTTTTCTCAGGTGAATTCATAGCTTAAAGCAACTCTTGAAACACGAGGGGCCACATGACAGTAAAACTAAGACTAGCCTCATATTTCCAAATGACTCCACATTCACATTACACCAAGTCTGACCAACTCTTGTGCTCTGATGGACCAAAGTGAAGTAAAACTTGAATAATAATCGTGAGCAAGAAAAGCCCTACCTACGCGGTTAGGGATGGGTTCTGTACACACACCAGCTGCTAAGAATATGTACGTCAATAGTACAGATGTGCAGGGTATATGATAATGTCAAACTAGTTTTGCCAGCCTCCGATATCTTTTCAGTGATATTCCACCATTTAGAGAGGTGGGGCTTCCTGGATGGCCAAACTTCCAGCTGCTCCCCCCTCATCTCTGCTGATGGTACAGTTTAACTTAACCTATCTAAACCTATGTTTAGTTCACGTGGCATCTTCTGAGGAAGATTACAGGTGTAGCCGAAACATATCAAGGTAAAGAAAACTTTTTAACCTGTCTCAAAGAAAAGAAAAGAAAAAATAAACAAGATCCACTTGTAAGACGGTATGTATGTAATCACATGTACTGCCTTAAAGGTTGCATTCAGGGCCCTCCCACAGAACTCAAATCATTCACACAAAACCTCTGTTGACATGCTAATATTTTAGTGTATATTGCAGGAGGAAGCAATACTTTGGTTTTGGAACTTTATATCAATTACTAATTTAGTTGAATTTGAATTGACTAAATTCTTGTAGACGATTAATCGTAAGCCGATTACTTGTTAATATTCTTAGCTTGCAACATGTATTTTGGGTCTGATCATTGCTCTCTTGCAAAAACTCTGTTTTCCAAAAGCAATGAGGGAGAAATTTACCACAGTTAAGTTGCACTCGGCTCATACACCACGTTGTGTAGTATGAAAGATCATCCTTGACAGCATTTGAAAACGATGTTACTATGAAACGAGGAGGTTTTAAGCATGGAGACAATCTAATGGTTCCTTTCTTGCTGAACACTTAGACAGGAAGAATTGTAAGAAATGCATTTCAAACTTTCTTGACTCAGTGTGCAGAGATAACATTTAACTCGCATGTGTTTATACCTCTGGTAGCAAAGTTGAGGTCGACATCTCTGCAGATCATTGTAACCAGATCTGAGGGACTAAATATCATTGTGTCTGTAATGTCTTCCCTTCGTGGCGGAGCTGACATTGAGCCCTCTTCTTCATTTCGTTTATGTACAGCATCCACAGCCAACTCACACTATGGAGGAGAAATTACAGAGAAAGCAGAAATTAGAGAAGCATGTGAACTTGCAAAAATTTAAACAACTATCTAAGATGCCATATTTTACTCTGAGTTTGTTGTTACAAGATATCTATCCATCTATCTATATAATAAAAGTCTAAGTCAAAAAATTTGACAAAAGAACATCCATATATGTGTGGTCAAGATGAGCTGCTTACCCGGGAGCTAAGAGTTTTAAATATGCCTTCAAATACACTGCCATTTTTCACCCTTATGTCACAAGTAGATCCCTGAAAGACAAAACATGTTAAAAACAACTGTAGCAGATGATTGTATATACTATGTATACTTTATATTATCAAAAGCTACAATACAGAACATACAGTCTCAGGAGTCAGGGGAATGAAATATTACTATTTGCTGACCCTTTATCATCTTTGACACAAACAGAGCATTAAAAACAGGTTGTGTAAAATACAGAAATTGCATTTGACCTCCTAAATTATGGCAATTATCAAAAATGATAAATGACTCACCACAACAGCTGTGAGGAAATGAAGCATTCTGGCATTGTTGTAGACACCCTCAAAGACCTTTATAGAAGAAAAACCCACAAGCCAAAACCAAAAGTTTTATGGAGCCATGATGTGAAAACATTCAAATACTGTTATGTAACAAAAACATATTTTGTTGAAAAATGTGGTTACAAGAAAGTGTTTACCCCTGAGGTAAAAATAGACAAGTTGTACTGTAGAACCTTTTGAACACTTCCTTTATCCAGTAGACAGGTTTATAAGGACACATTTTCATTCAATAAAAATTTGAACCATTAATGTAATTTGTTGTCCAGTATAATTTTTGGCTGCCACCAAAAACATTTCACATAAACCGTGAAAGCAAGAACCCTTTATTTTATTATCTAATATACATTTTAGAAAGATAGTTGTAAAGAAAGCCATAAAGCATCTTTTTACTTTAAATGTCAATGTACAAAAAAATGACTTCTCATCAATGAACCTAAAAAATAAGCACAAATTATTTTTTTGCTGACTCGTATTACTGACAGAGGATACTCACAGGAGACGACTGGAATGATGGTTTTGCAGAAGTTCGATTCCTGCAATAAATAGGACAGTGTGAGTACTTGAAAGGAGTACAACTAGTTTCAAAACCTGTCAAGTCAGTGTCTAACCACATTGCAGGCACACATCATGTAAACATTAGAAGAGATTTCATAAGAGGCCTAACAAGGTCCTGTACCATAAAGATTATATCCACAATTTGATACCCTGTCACCTTCTACCTGGCAAAAACACAGGCATCTGGGCAGTATGTTTTATTAGATTTTAAAAACAAAGCATTTTTCTTTTTTTTTTTTTGAATATATAAAATTGTGTGTGTGTGTGGTTTATTTCCAACTTCAGTCAGTAAATAAATTTTTTACATCTTAAAAAAATACCCACGTGGAACTGTGTCATCAATAATTACGTACCAAGTTAGGAATACGAGAAAAGTGAAACGAAACAACAAAGTCCTCAGTAAACAAAAAATATATTTCAAAAATGTAAAAACTGTTCGGGTTATAGCTTCTTTGTGGCGTTTTTTTTTTCCCTTCATTCAAATTTTGGTATCAATCCTTTCTTAAAGATGTTCACTTAATAAGTGATATTTGCTTATGTACGACGCTCCTTCAGATCTGACAGCCGAGATAAACTTTATATTACTTTGATGATTGCTGCTCAGCGCTTTCACCATCTTAGACCTGCCTCATTGAGCAAACAAAGTACAAACACCGCATTCTTATTGGTCCGAAGTTGCTGTCAATCTAACAATGACGAATCTAATTGGTTTAGACGGACGCTCTATTTCCGAGTCACGCCCACGGGGAAACATGGTGCTTTAACCGGTAGGCCTTTGAATCTCCGATAATCCCCGGACTGTCCTAACAAGAGAGCCCACTGTCGCTTACCTTCCAGCCGGTGTTCTGCTGCCGCTGTTGATGCCGCTGACTGGGGAAGACATGCCGCCGGAGCCCGATGTTCCGTTGGACGCCTTCCTCCCGCCTGTGCCGGATTGCTGTTGTTTCAGCATTGCGATGCACAAGGCTTAGAAAGTACCAAGTGTAAGCCAACTCACTGAAAGTGATACCTCCTAAAGTGAAGCTACCTTGAGCAGTATCACCTGTCTTAAAGAGCGCAGAGCCGGTGTAACCTCAAAACAACCGGCTACTGTAGCTACTCAGTACCAGTGGCCTGTGGCCTACAATGTTAAGGCAGGCAAATCCTTCGACAATTTAATTAAATATCCCATACAAATGAGCAAATTCAGCCAGACTATGTTCTTTAATATCTCAGGAATGAAGCCAAAGCAATCAACCAATTAAAGGACACCAGTTTTCGTGTAATTATTTAGCAGTAGCTGGCTACGTTAGCATTAGCTTTGTAATCAAGCTCACTTCGGACGCTTTCCCTCCGAGATTTACTTTATTTCCTCTTTCACGTCGCCCCAACTCCGGCACCGCTGACTCTTCCGTGAAATAGTAGAGACGTCGCGTTATTGTCAGTTGCCTTAGTAGGTTTAAATGCTCAGCTTTCTTGCTGAAAACCTGCTGCGGTTGGTCAACACCACCTCTCGGTAGGCTCGCTTGACTCAATCCGCGCGCGGCTGACTGGAAACCGGCTGGAAGGGGGAGGGGGCGTTGACATGCGCGAGCGCTTTTCACCCACTAGTGAACGCGGGTTGCGTGGAAAAGTGGATTTAAATCTAAGTTTTTTATCGACACTGATGTAGTTTTTATTTAAACGACGGTTTCTACCGTACACGTGGCAGCAACAACACACAAAAGTCAGTATATTTAACCACATTTCATCATCAATTATGTTCAAAACTTTTCTCTCTTTTCATTCATGTCAGTGTCGTCGCTTCTTGTTTATTTTCCGCTTCATTCAACTCACGATTTATCAATAACTTTTCGGGACTGAGAATAAAAGACTGAAATGTGAGTGCCGCTGTAATCTAGGTATTACGACTCTGAGCAAGAAACAACATGGCGGCCTCCATAAAGAGCATCAGTGTTACATAGTAAGAGTTTTGTAATTTTACAATTCATTTCCTCCAATCTTCATTGTTTTAGCAGCAACTTGGAAAGTAAACAAAATACCCAACGTGTCAACCAAGAGCATCGTAAGTATATTAATACTTGCAGTGGATCTAAAAATACTATAGTGAGTTGTTAAATGAACAAGCTTATATATCTTATATGTACAAAAAACTAATTTGATTTTGTTTCATTGCTCAAATATGTGACTGTTATAAAAATATATGTAATTTGCTGCGGATTTTAAAACACTAGATTTCACATATTAATGATCAGTAGCTAAAGTATATTTTAATTTACAGGTGTAAATCTTATCATTGCTTTTTGTGCCCTAAAGGAGCCCTGATTATTTAGAAGTGCATATGATATGTGTAAACAAAATATAAATATGATCAGTTTAGTTAAGTGCAATAAAAACATATTTTTCATTTGATGAAACTCACATAGCCATGACAGCCACTGACATGAAAGATGTGTTTAATTCTTCCTCAAAGTCAGGGACACACAGCCATTGTCTTTAAATTTCTGATCATCTCATTGATACTTTGACAGGTTTATGTCCCACATGCTGACAAAGAAGCTTCCACTTGTGCAGAGTTTCCTGTTGCTGGTTTCCAGACACGCCAGTCAGCTTGCCAGACAGCAGTACGATGTCATCGTGGTGGGCGGCGGACATGCAGGGACCGAAGCAGCAGCTGCAGCAGCCAGAGTGGGAGCAGATACACTCCTGGTCACACAAAAAATACACACAATTGGTAAGCAGAAACTGTTATCCTTCTCCCCTTTTTCAATAGCAAATGAAACTCAAACAAGCAAAGAAAAAAAAGCACATTTCCTTCTATCTACCTTGACAGACAATATTGGAGTGCACAATTGGATATAAAAGTTTTTCTGTCAAATTATGTTGACATAATTGGACGATTGTGTGTCCTTTCTTGAATAAAATCAGGCGCCCTGTCCTGTAACCCGTCTCTGGGAGGAGTAGGAAAGGGACAGCTTGTGAGGGAAGTTGATGCTCTGGATGGGCTGTGTGGTCGAGCTGGAGACTGGGCTGGGATTCATTTCTGCATCCTGAATCGTAGAAAAGGGCCCGCTGTGTGGGGGCCAAGAGCCCAGCTGGACCGCCAGCGCTACCGGGAATTCATTCAGGTACGATGCATAGATTCATTTTTGTCTGTAAACGAATTAAAGTCAGTCTTTGATTGATTCTGGGTCTGGCTGCTCCACTTGGGGCAGTCTGAGCTGCTTTCCATCCCCAGGCTGACGGTGATCGAGGGCTCAGTGGAGGAGCTGCTGGTGACAGAACCAAACCCGGAGGAGCCTGGACGCCACAAAGTAACTGGGATACGTTTGGGTAAGCACAAAACAACGCACTTCCAGATAATAAATTAAAAAGAAAGGAGGTTTGTGAAGAGTTTATTATGCTTCCAGCAAATGGCAGCCACTCCATCACAGCCCACTCTGTGGTTCTTACCACTGGTACGTTCTTGTCTGGCTCCCTCTTCGTGGGTCAAACCGCGTCACCTGGGGGTCGGATTGGAGATGCTCCGTCGAGTGGTGGGCTGTCCCGAACACTGAAGGAGAGGCTGGGGCTAAGGGTGGGCAGGATGAGGACTGGTACCCCTCCCAGGATTGTGAAGGAGTCAGTGGACCTCTCCTTAGTCCAACTTCACCTCCCTGATAGTCATCCAGCTCCTTTTAGCTTCATGAATACCCACACACGCTGCAAGGTAAAATTTATATAAATATATACAATTAATACAAGCAGGTCTCTTTCCCCAGATGAATGGTTTATTTTGAAACTCCTCACTCTTTAGCCAGAGGAGCAGCTGCCATGCCACCTGACCTACACTACTCCTGGTGTAGAGACAGTGGTGAGAGAGAGCCTCCATGTCAACTGTCACATACAGCAAGACAGCAAAGGCCCCAGGTACACACACACACACACACACACAAACACACAAACACACACACACACATACCATTTAAATTCTTTATGTGCTTCGTGTTTTGAGAACTCGGTACTCGTCTCCCACAGGTACTGTCCCTCCATTGAGTCAAAGGTGCTGCGATTTCCAGGCCGGAGTCATCAGGTTTGGCTGGAGCCCGAGGGTGTCGCCTCTGACCTTTTGTACCCACAGGGTCTGTCCATGACCATGCCCGCCGAGATGCAGCTCCGCCTCATCAGAGAAATCCCCGGCATGCACAGAGCTGAGATCCACACACCCGGTACAACTCTGCCTAAATAAACAATACTCAATCTAAAGTTAAAAGCGATCACATGCTGCAATTAAGTCCTTGCTAAAGTTTGTGGTTTTTTAAAAAAAACAAATGTTATCGATGTGGTGGTTTAAAAAGTCATTGTCAGCATTTTGTCTGCTGGGATTCCAGGTTATGGTGTGCAGTATGACTTTGTGTGTCCGACTCAGCTGAGCTCTGGGTTACAAGTGAAAAGCACTCAAGGTCTCTTCCTGGCCGGTCAGATTAACGGAACAACAGGATACGAGGAGGCTGCTGCACAGGTAGCTGCTGTTTACCTCTCGTTGTGTCATCAAACATCATCTGGATTTTTCTTTCTCATGTTACTTGTCGAGTGTGTAGTTTTGGAGAGAACAGAAGAGGAAGATTAAATGACCGAAACCCTGAGAGAAATCTCCTTTTGTGTCCATGCAGGGCTTGTGGGCGGGGGTGAATGCTGCCCGCTGGGCACTTTCCATGCCTCCAGTGGCATTATCCCGAACGGAGAGCTATATCGGAGTTCTCATAGATGATCTGGTGAGTCGAGGCGTCACGGAGCCTTATCGCATGTTCACCAGCCGGGCAGAGTTTCGAACCTCTCTAAGGCCGGACAACGCTGACCTCCGCCTGACTCTGAAAGGTAGTTCAGCTGTCTGAGACCACACAAAGCAGCTCAAAATGTTTTTTTTTTTTTTCATGTTAAACTATCAGTTTTATATAAAGGAATCAGACTTATAATGGTTTTGACTTTTTTATTCGGTTTTATTTTATTTCATTTTGCAGTTTGTATGATTATTCCAGTGTAGTTTTAGTTCAAAAACATAGTTTTTGTTTTGTTTTAGTCATAGTTTTTGAGGTGTTTACAGATAAACAAAACAAATCTAGGATTATAGAATCCTATCAACGGTGCTATACACAAAAAAAAGATTTTATTCTTTTTTTTAAGTAATTAGAATTAGAAGGAAATTAGCAATTACAAAAATGAAACTGCAAACATTAAAAAAAACAAGGCATAAAAGAAAACAAAAACTAAGTACATTTTACCTGCAGTTCTATTTCATTTCAGTTTTTTTGTTAATTTCAGTTTCAGTTGTTTACAAAATCTGTAGGTTTTACTTTTATTTCAGTTAACTGGATTATTTTTTTCACTGTTGGTTTCAGTTTTAGTCTTAGTTTTTGTTAACTATAACAACCCTGGAAGGAATATCTGGTTACTTTTTGGAAGTGTTGTCTACTTTTAGTTCTATCTTTATCCCTTCTTTTCTCAAAAAACAAATTAAAGTAAAAACAACCCTACATCCATGCTTTCAGGGGGACCTGAGAGTTAAAACTTGCAAAAGATCATTTGTACCTCTTCAAAGTCCCTGGATGATTAAAATAGCACAAGTTCTTTTTTTCTGAATGAGAAAAAAAGAGATTTGCACTTTTTCACATTTCTTTACTATGATTTTTTTTTTCATGGCAGACAGTATGTTTTTCTATGCTTCATTTAATTTACCAATATGTATAATTTTCTGCATATTTCTGTCCTGCAGCCCAGAAAGTCATTTTAAAAAAGTTGTTACGATAAAGCTTTTGCTACTTTTTTTATGTAACTTTTCCTTCTCACAATTTTGTCTCCTTCATCCTACAAACAGGGCTTAATGAGCAGTTATTTATCAAAATTTCAACATAAACAAATTCTCAACATATTTTCTGTTGTTCAAGCCTGTAGAAAGTCTCATTCTTTAGACATGCAGGATATGGTTATCTTGTTGAGAAATGTTTGGACATCCCTGGAGAAACGTCCTGACGGCAGCATATGTAGGTCTGAAATCCTGATGTAGTTTTCTGGGTTAATACATAATGATGCGTAAATCACTTTTGCCTGTAGCACAGATTTAACCTTACACCATCACAAAGCATGGAGTTGGTGCTGATAACAGCCTGGATGGTGTTTTCTTCTTTGGTTTTAAGAACAGTATCAATTTCTTTTTAAAAAGGATCCAGAATACTAGTTAGTCTGACCACAGTCCACATTTCCACTGTGACGGTTCGTCCCACGTGCCTCTGAGCACAGGGACATGGATCCTGTGAATGGACAGATTTCATACTGGGCTCTTTTTTTTTTTTTCCACAGTAAAGTTTGAAATGTCCTTCATGAATGTAACATTTCATTTTTGTGCTTGACAAAAGTTTTGCCAAGCAATTTTTTTTGCCCATGTTTTTATATCAGTTATTGATGAACAATGCTGTTTGCAGGATCAGAGACGGCGGGCGTCCAGTGACGTTTGCTTGCTTATATGCGAAAGGGAAATGTAAAACTTTAGCACACTTGTTGTCTAACTGGAGATCCCCTGCCCATCTTTTCTGTGTAGACTCAGCTTTTTGTGGATGCTGGTTTTTGTAATTTTCCATCCTAATTTCTTTTCCTCTGATTTTGGGTTTTACCCCCCACCCCCTCCTGTCAGGGTTTGAGGTGGGTTGTGTGTCCACTTTGCGTTACCAGGAGACTTTGAGAGTGAAGAACAGTCTCCAAGATGCCATCGCAGCCCTCCAAGCTCTCACTCTGTCCACAGCCATCTGCAAGAAGAAGTTTCCTGACATCCGTGTGAGTGAGACCAAGACCACCACGCTCACGTGAGTAACATTTACTGTATGTCTGACATTGTCTTCATTTTCATTTCAGTAGACAACAAAAAGTATCTCTGGTTAATATTGTTGTTCTTTTTTTTTTTTGGCTTTGTTTTTTTATTCAGTGGGATGGACATTTTGCAATACAAAGATATGTCCTTTGAAATGTTGGCATCTGCCTTCCCAGAGCATCTTTCATCTTACATGGAGTTCTCTCAAAGACTTAAGATAGAGGGTAAAAACATACTTTTGGTATTTTACAGCTACGACAGAGCTTTGAGCTCAGAATCTGCAAGAATTAAGTCACGATACAATCCACCATTAAACAAATTGCCAGCTTATTCCAATGCATTGCCTCAATTCGTTCCTTTATTAAGCTCCTGTAAATGTTAATTCTTTCCAATGCAGCTGTGTACAAGCCTCACTGTGAGATAAACGAAAAGGAGATCAAGAGAATTCAAAAGGAGGAGAATATGTTTCTCCCTCAGGACATCGACTATTTCTCTCTGCCAGCGTCTCTGTCTCAGGAAGTCAGAGAGATCCTCGACAGAGTCCGACCAAGCACCGTGAGTGCCCAGAGAATTTACTAATGAGGATTAAGATCTCAAGATCATTTTTATTTTCACCGTTAAACCTTAACAAGACAGTGGTAATGTCTTATTTACTTGTCGTCTTTATCCTCCAGCTGGGTGCTGCTACTCGTGTGGAAGGCATAACTCCTGCTGCAATCGTCAGTCTCTACAATTATGTGCAGTTTGGAGAGAAAAGGGAGAAACTAATCCACAAAAGACATCAAAACCAAAAGGAGAAAAGAGAACGAGAACTGTGTGCAAGAAATGCATCTTTACCTTAGTAACAGACTCACAACCTTGTAAAAAATGTAAGCATTCCTATAAATTGTAAAACAATAAATTACGGTATTTTAGAATGATACACACCAATGTCTCTATTTACTTATTGTAAAATATTTTATTTTGTAAAAAAAAAAAAAGTTCAAGAAAAATAAAACTATAAAACATTTAAATCACTTTTCCTCAAACAAAAATCCCTCAAACTACCTATTGAAGAATTCTAATCCTGTTAGTAAAATCACTATTAACAGCATTAAAGTCCATGTGACCTTCTCGGAGCTGCTGCGACTGCTGCTTGCAGTGAAGTGTCCGTCCAGCTCAGCAGTGCCTCTAGTGAAGAAGTTAAATGGAAACTTCCAGTGTGGCTGAGGCAAACCCCTGGGGGCTTCTGGGTAAACTGTGATTTCAGTGAATGCTACTGTGGTTGTCAGGGCGAGAGAAGACGGGAGAGGACACTGTGGAAAAAAGATGAGAGTAGTTACTGTGGATAAAGTCGAGAAAATGCTTAGAAGTCTACAGACTGAGCATCTGGGTTTATGTTCTGCACCTTGATCATCTGACAGTGGAAGAGGTATTTAGCTCCCAGGATGTACTTCTGGGGAAGGTCAAGGAAACCCTGGTGAGCCCACAACACTTGGACAGAGAGGGAGTCTGGGATGGTACAGCCTGATTCACATGCTTCCTGACAGTAGGAACAAAAAAAAAAAACCGAGCATGTAGAAGGTGTACCAAGTACAGATCATCTGATCTTTTAACAGTTATGTCTGTGACTTACAAAGTTTTTTTTTTTTGTTGCCCTACAGAGCCACTAACAGCTGAAGGGGATATTTGTGTCTCGTTTTACACGCAGAGGCATAACTCAAGTGTGTTAATTTTCTTGGCAAATACTTTGGGTTCCTGTTTCAGCTGTACCTGTGGGTTGATGGGACATTCCTGCGTGATGACTCTCGTCCAGTCCGGCAGGCTCCCTGAGTTCATGGCAATAACAGAAGGAACACCAAGTCCTCTCAAGATGCCATAAATCTGTGAACGCAGCTGGGAACAATTACTCTCTGGGGAGCTGGACGTCACATGGGGAGAAATGAAAGAGAACTTATTTTAATCTTAAATACTGGGATTCATTCAAAAATAATCCCACAAAGGTGACAGAACCAAAATGAAGCTCACCTGAATATGCAACCAGTAAAGGTGTTGTGGGTGAAGAGGATGGGCACTCTTCTCCTGGGATCAGAGGAACACTCCCCATCTTGTGAAAGTCCAAGTATTGTAACCTGAGTCACTGTCAAGGAACCCTGATTCATCACTGACAAAACTTCCAGATAAATGAACATGTAAAGGAGAAATCATAGATTTTATAATATTAGGATACAGGCTGAACTTCTCCATTATAGCTACCGATGACAGGAGATCCCACTTTAAGTCCAGCAGCAGTTATTAGTGGTCCTGGGCTGGGGCTGGGTGTGGCCAGCTGAATGAGATATAAGACATTAAGCTGGGTTTTTTTCCCCCAATTATTTTCAATTTTTTCAGTGTTTCAGACATAATCTTTGGTTTTAACATTCTACCTGGAAATATATGGAGTGCGTCTGCAGCAACAGCTGATCAAAGCCCACATCATCCAAGTCGACACTGATTGTTGCGTATGTGAGCTCACCACTGCTCGTGTAACCGATAACAAACTCCACCTGAAGAAAAGTTATAAATAAACATAGTTAAGTTCCAGATTTCATCATTGTAGTTAAAGACACACTTGTGTGGTTACTTACCTTTCTTACTACGTTTATGCAGGAGTTCTTTTGATTTGCAGGTGCAGGCCAGTCAGCCCGCTGACTCACTGGAATCTGAAAACAAAGCAGAGCAGCGAACTTTGTTAACGCAGAATACATGTTCTTGATTAAATACTTATGTGGGTGTTGTACTTCTAGGTCTTTTGGAAATGCACATGGGTAAAAAGCATAACTGTGATACAACACCATGACCAGTGATTTGGGAGCCCCACTATTATAAACTAAAATGGATATAAATCAATTTAGTCTTCCCTGACCATTCAGTTCAGCTAGTGAAATACTCCTGCTGCTTTGTGAAGCATTTACATACGCCGACTTACCAGAAGATCTGATTCTGGATTCACAGTCGTAGATATTGGTATCTATTACAAAAAGGAAAAAAAAGGTTTAGCTATTTGCATTAAGGTAATTGTCTGTAATTATGTACTTAAAAGTGGACTTGCTGACCTTGATCAGACTCAAATCAGAGAAGTACGTTCTGGCCTTGAGTTTTGGATCTGTGGTGCATGACAGAGGAGTCACCATGCGAGAACATGCTGAAGATCCAGACCTCAAAAACTCTACAAACAAAGAAACACGGGATACCGAGAAATTAGAAGAGGCCTTGAATGCAAGAGTGACAGATGTCAGGGTCCACCACGTCAGATAAGACCTGTGGAGACAGTCCAGCACACAGTAGCAAGGTGCTGGCAGGTAAGGTTTGCATAGAACGCCACAACCAAGTAGCAGGAAGAGTGTACAGGAACATCTGTAGTGAATATGGGCTGGATGTCTCAAAGTCAAGATGGGAGATACCTCCAAGAGACCAGACGTTGTTGTGGTCGACAAACTCCAGAAGAAAGCAGTAACACGCAGGTACAGACATAGAAATCCCAAGCAGCCGCAAGATAAAGAAGAAGGAACCCAAAAAAGCTGGAGAAACACCAAGGGCTGAACAAAGAAATAGAAAAGACGTGAAAGGTGAAGGTAACAGTGGTGCCAGTGGTAGCTGAGGCACTTAGAGCTGTGACCGCCAAGCTGAGAGAGTAGCTCCAGCAGAACCCGGGAGTTCATCTCTTTGGGTTGCTTTACACCTAGTGGCATGATGAACATTTTACTGGAAAGACGAAAACTGGATTCAGCTAAATACTGCTGAATTTGGGAAGATGAGACAATAAAAGAACTTCCAAAACAGGACCATCATCCTAAACATAGCTCAAAATACAGGTTGGACATAATAATGAGACATAGCTGAAAGTTTTGCCATGAATCGAACAGTCTCCCTCAAAATCATGCCAAAACTTCTTCTTCAGGCCTTTTAGCTTTGGGGTTATTTTGAAATTGTAAAAGAGAAACAGATACATGTATCTTAAAATATGCTTAAAATATCAAAGAAATGTGTCAGCTTTAACTAACTGCTAACTGTGTGTGCGTGTGTGTGTCTTTTATCAGGTCATCCTTTAGGTCATTTTATATCTATATTTAATTCAGAAGGAAAATAATTAGTGAGCAGATTTGTAATTTAAAAAATTGCTTGTGACACTCCCTTATGCTAAGTCATTACGTTTTTAAACCTTTATTTATCCCTTTTGTATTTAAATGTGAAACCTTACTTGCAGGGTTGCGGTTGATGCAGGATGAAGACACAGCCCCTGGAGAAGGCTGATGCAGGAAACTCCGCACAGATGAGTTGGTGAAATATGTCAGGATGACATCATCAACCTACAAAAGTATGTTTAGATCATGAAAAACTCATTCTCTGCTTTCATATCTTAAATGTTTTTGACACTACGGAAACCGTGTGAGCAGAAATATAAGTGCTTACCTTGTAAAATTCTCTGCTGTGTCGGGTAAATGTGTTTTCTGGTGGTGAGAAGTGGTAAGAGTCCCCTAAAACTGGATACAAATTCAATGCTGGAAGGGACTGGGCTGCTTCCTCTATGGGGAAGTTGGAAAATGCAAATGTGTTTTATATTGATGTACACTTGTGAAATTAGATGTTAAAAAATGTCCCCTTAAGAGATCACACTTTTGATTCTGAAATACTTTCAAGGTTAATCAGGAGATTTATAACTATTCTCTACTTACCTTCAGCTCGCACACAAAACAAGGAGTCTGTCACAGTGACCAGAGATGAATTCACATTGGCTTGGAAAATAAGCCATTTCGCAATGCATACTCCTGATCTGTGAAATAAAGACACTGAAGTTCTCTTAAATGGTAAAGAAGTTATGCTTTTGTACTGCGAAGTGAGAGATGAAGAAAGCATACATGACTTTTTGTGGACAATCAGTGAAGACGGTGTTCAGGTCGGAAACATTACAATCAACTGTGTCACAACAGCAGCCGATGTCACAAAACCCAGGCGTCAGATCACAGAGACAACCTTCAGAACAACAGTGAAGACTTGTTAGCACCTGTTTTCATCTTATGCATATGATATAAATGACAGTGGTCATTTATAAGAATGAGATCATCTATAATAACTGTGTGGCTGTAATTTGTATTATGTGCACCAAGAAAAACAAGGTTTTATATAAAAAAAAAAAAACCACAAACAGCACAGAAATTTTGAGCACAGTATTTCTACAGCACAAGCTAATCTACCCAAAGTTACATATTTCTGTGTCCTTTCAAAGTGTGCTGCAAAACAGAAACACCTGCGACTACATTTTTATCTTAAGAGGCAGGTGACAGTTACTTTGTGGTGTTGAGATTGTCGAGGTTTGTTCCGTTGTAGCAGACGGAGCCTCGGTGGCATTGGTGGATGCGTTGGCCATAGAAAGCGTCACAGTTGCCATGGTTACTGTGGCTCCATTGTCCGTGGAGTTCGAGGGTCCGGAACCGCCCGGAGCTGGTGTAGAGGAGTCGAAAGCCTCCCCATTACTCGAACTGGAGTTGAACGTCGAAGTATTACTCAGTTCTGTAGCGGCGTGCAGTAAGTGTCCACACAATACAATATAAAGCAAATGGCAGAAAAGCATTTCACCAGTGGTTCGGTGAGAAGTTTAAAGACACGCTCTTTAACGACCTAGTTGAATACTTTTGCAGTTACTGTTCAAATTAAGCATCTCTCCGGCTGAGGTATTCTTAGATACTTGTCCGTATACATGAAAAACAAAGTCTGAATAACTAAATCTTTTTAAAAATCAGTGCTTTTAGCTCCATGCTAAGTGCATATTTAATGTCCCCAACGCTGGTCTCCAAGTCTCTAAGCAAGGTTCTTGTTGCCAAGGAAGTTGTCGGAGAGACTTCCGTTTAACGACACCGTTACCGTAAAGCCTGTAAAAACCGAGGAAACGTTTTTCTTCTCTCTGTTTAGCACGAAACGAAAGCAATGTCAAAATAAAAACAGGGAGAAATGAAACCTACACAATAAATCTGCTAAATTTAGCTTAGGGACCGATAAAAATAACTTAAAGAAGAGCTTGTGTTCATTAAAAAAAAGTGTTAAAAATGATTCTTTCTTTCTTTTTTTTTTTTTTTTTAAATATGATCATTAGTTCCTTTCACTGAACAACAATGTGTAGAACTCCTGCAATGTTAGGTTGGGCCACTGTTTCTTCATGACAGAAAACTGAGGTTCAGTGTCAAATTCAGATCTACAATTACAAAACTGGCAGAGGCATTATGACTGTATCTAACTGTATGATAATGGGAAAACCTCCAAATAGCATATGACTTCCAAAAGGCAGGGTATGTCAAATGGACAGTGCATAATATGCAATGATTTTTTTTTTCTTTTTGTTTGTTTGTTTTGCTGTATTCATACAGGATCAAGTCATTTTCATACAGGTCAGTCAGACAGGAAAGTAACTGGAATCTGAAACCAGAATTAATTTTTCAAAATCTTTCACCATACACTGATGAACACTGGCTAAAAGACAGGAATGTTACAGAATAAAAAATACGGCTTTAGACATCTAAATTTTAAGGACCAGCATTAGAAATAATGTTAGCGTTTTGCAATACATTTTTAAAAAATATTTAGTGAAGTTGAAAGCACACTTTATTCACCTTAACAAATTGTTGTTAGTACCCTGAAACACATATGTGGACATGATCTGACATACATGTATTGGTTGTTTCATGCATGATGTTGATCCTTTTAAATCAAAAACACTATACAAAAATGAAAAGAGGTGCAAACTTGATTTCCCCTGAAGAGAGTATTTAATACTCCCATATAAAAGATAGTAATAAATTGTTTAAAGTAAATGTATTCCTATTCTAAACAACTTGTTCCCCTTTTATTATTGCCCAGTGGCATTCATAAAGTCTTGTTTAGGTTTCCCTTAGAAACTATGTTCATTCAGTTTCAATTTCTCTTCAAAAACGTATCTCCTGGCCGTGTATGTCTGCAAGTACTTTGCATCCTCCCAAAGGTGGCCTGGATGCCAGTTTCAGAGTTGCAGAAGATTTCTCAGACTTGACAAAGCTCCCCAGAGCTACAAACATTACACAACTGTTTTCACAGGGTTATTTTTACTGTAGAAACATCATAAGTAAACTGACCTCCAAGTTCACAGTAAGAATATTGCATTACAAGTAAGCAAATATTACTCATACAAAGAAAAGAAAAATACTACAATTACTTGTCATTACAAAACAACTTACACTATTACAACAGGTAGTACCAAGAGTAAAGGTATATTTTTGATGTACATATTGCTTTTTATGTTGGCCATTTAATATATGTAGAAAATGAGTATTAAACATTAAGGTTTGCTCTCTGATTGGCTGAGATTTATAAAAATACAAAACATCTGACTGTTGAGCAAGGTTGACAGCGTTCTGTGAAAGGTTAAGGACAGTGAACTGCTGGACCACTGCCAAATGTTTGGTTTTTGTGCAAGGTTTTAATGTGTTTCAGCAAAAATGAAAAGCATGGCCTTGATCTCAAGTTTATTCACTATTACTCTCTCTTTTAATCTTTCATGGCTGCATACTGATGTTTTATTGATGGCTTTCGTTGGACTGCTGTTTCCTTTCCAGAAATGCAGACCAGCCATGGTGGAGCTGCACTGCCAGAAGCCAAGAGAAACAAATGTGACCTGATATTGGAGATATACCAGATGTGGACGTGTAGAACTGCACAGATTTAAATCCGACAGTCCAGAGAAAAATCATGCTTCACTTATTCAACGTATTTGGATGTGAAAAGGTAAATAAGCAGAAAAAAGAAAGTATCCTTCATCATTACTTTTTATAATCCTTAAATGAGTGTTATTGAAGATTTTGTGTATTTACTTTGGAATTTGGTATACTTATCCTTACTTCTGCTGGCATTTTCATTTCTGACTTGACTGAAAAGGCTCAATACTTGTCTGGAAATGCTAAATAGTCTTATGCAAGATACAAAAAGAAAGGCTGTTCATTTATTTCCATTCGATAATGTCACTCCCAGGACAGTATTTATGCATGTTTTTGTCTCTATACGTTAATCTGTTTCAGATCTGGGACCAGTGTTTGGAAAGCAAAGTGCATTCTGTCATAGTTGAGTTTTCTCAAGAGGTGCTGAAAACATGTTTTTCTTTCTTTTCTTTCTTCTTTTTTTTTAGTTTTAGTCATAGAGCAAATTCAGAGGCAGGGATGCTCATGCCAGTCACTGATACTTTTGGATAAAACTGGCCTTTGCATGATTTCCTTTTTCTTTCATAGATACAAAACACTTTAATAAATAAAACAGATGTCATAAAGTAGGTCAATGAAATGCTTACAGTCTTTTGTTCAGTTTGAGCCTCGAAAATGTATCAGGTGAAGGAAATAGTACTAAAATCCTTCACAAAAGATAATTGGCTTTCAATTTATTTTTCAGTATTCAGTATGGTAGACATAACTCATGGATTAGAAATGTTTTCAAATCTGTTAATCTGTTTATCCATTCATTCATTTTCTATACCCGTGGGATCCTGTGCAGGGTCACAGGGCAAATCTATTTAATCTTCCTTATTGATTAGACTTTGTCTCTTGAATATTGTATCTTTTGAAGTGTAAATTGAACAGAAAACTCAAAATCATTATATGGACCAGGAGAAAAATCTGTAGTGTATAAGATTTTAAAAGTATTATTAAAAGTACCCTTATTGACATTCAGGCAGAAACTCACATATGTTCAAGTGCCACAAATTTAGTCAGTTAGAGCCTGTTTGCTGCAACTAGACTACTGCTGAATCAAATATGTAGTTGGCTGCTGTAAATGAAGACGGAAACAATAATTTCCCCTTTCAAGTTATCAAACATAACATATCCAGCTGACTGGCTAACTAAGGTTTAAAACAAAGCAAAAAAAACAAAACAACCCAAAACAAAACAAAATACAGCTTCTTTTCTATATTCTAGAGGAAAAAAAGGTCCAGGGGTATTTTGGTTATAATAGGGTCATATAAATGGCTTTTACTATGTAGAGACTGCTGTGTTTCCAGTGGACTACTGAGACACAGACAGACCTCAAACACAGTTCATTTTCTCATTTTGCTGGTCTAAAATATTTCAATTTAGTATCAGTGTGTTTGGTAAAGTCATGGCTTGTAAAAAAAAGATGAACTCAGTTGTCCAATTGAACACGAGAATCTATGTTCACATACACAACTTCCTTTGCAATTATAGACACACAGCCTGTTATGAAGGTTCACATTGAAAAAAAAAATCTGTCTGTATGGTTTTTAAAGTTGTATATCTTTCTTCAATGTTGAAGTGAAAGACCTAAAATGCAGAGCTCAGTAGGCAGCAGTAGAAGTCCTTCACTGAAACTTCTTTGATTTCTTTATATGTCTTTTGATGTCAAAAAAATAACCAAAAATCCTGAATAAAGAGACAAAATTAGGAGAACTAGACAGCAACATGGAAGATCACAGCAAGGAAGCATGAAAAAAATGGACCCGCAGGGGAAATAGGAAAGACAGGACAGTGTGAGCTTACAGTTTGACACAAGATACAGGAGTCAAAATAACCCAGCTCAAAGGCCTCACAGAAAAGAGCACAACAACATCAACACTAGTAGAAACCTGAAACTGTAACTGGATCAATATCAGTATCAACACATTGCTATAGTTACGCTGTTGGATTCTAAAACTGGTAATTTTGATTGACAAAACCACTCGTAATTAGTCAGATACCTCAGCAGAGACACAGACAGGTCAAAAGATATATAAAGCATCTCAATACATTTCAGCATCTCAATGCACATGCTCCTATATTGGGAATGCATATATATAAATATATATATATATATATGTATGTAGTTAGTTATATTTAGTTTATTTAGTTCTGTTCTGTATTGAAATCAACAGTTGTCTGTCTCTTTTCCTATGTGTTGACATGTGTCTGACTTCCATTTAGAAAATGCTGAATCAGACGCAACTAACCAGATCATAAGTTGTAAACCAGGTCACAAGTAATAAAAGTCAGCATTTCATTGAGGATGTTGTAAAAGAGACAATGATCTCTGTTTTTTTTATAATGTGTTTGTTTGTTTGATGACCTCTTCTCTGTTTCTAGTGAGAGGGGTTATATGGGGAGGGGTCTTCTCCCACACAGGCGCCGTTATAAAACAGAGCGATGGCTGGCTGTAGTCAGAACGGGGTACTCAGACAGATCTCGTGTAAACTAGGAGATCTCGTGATCTCCTTGCAAGTGAAATAAATGTGCTAATATTCAACCAAAGCCAGTTTAATGTCCTCAAAAATTTTCCATAACAGCTCCATAAAGACAAACAGCACAACTTCAGAAAATATAAGATAACAGAAAATGCAATATAATATTCAGAAACACAGAGAACCTATCAACAGAATTTTAAATAAAAAAAAAAATTCAAAATCTCAGCAAAACTGAAAAAGTGACATTTAACTGAAAAAGAATCTAAATACAAAACTAAACGCACAACAGATCAGCTTGAACAGAAATAAAAACGCAAACGCATTCGGATTAAAAATATCTCCTGATGTGACTTAAAAGTAAAATTTTTTTTGAACATGATGTTGATTTCTGTGTAATGTGTTTCCTGAACTGTTTGCGTGCCAGGGCCACCTCAGCAGAAGCTCTAAATCTGACAAACAGGAAATATTGTAAATGTGAGATCGCATATCACCGTGTTTTCTTTGCTGCTGCCAGCTCTCTCACGCGATGAATGGGAGACCCATGCAGTCCAAACCTCTCACGCTCTCATGCCACACACCCAGTTCTTAAAGCTGATAACATCCCAGCAAAAAAAACAGTGACTGGCAGCACAAGTACAAACAAGAGAGAATCTCGCAGGAAACACCCACTAATGCATCAGTGCGGTGGACTGAATTAGCCTTCTCCTACAAAAATTCAGATGTTTTTATCAAATAGAATTTAAAATCAAGAATAGTTTTAGTCTGTTTGTCACTGCCTGTCCTCATTTACCCAAATATATAAAAATGTAATGTTGTTGTTTTCCCAGCTCCCTGAATGTAACTGAAAGGAGCACTTCAGAGTTAAAATGCCAACTTATTAGGTGGTAAGGATTGTACAGCTTCATTAAGGACCAAAATGAAGTGAATCAAAGAAGTTTTGAGCTAGAACTGAATGTGCATTTGCATATATGTACAATGCCTCTTCAAAAGAAAATCACCACCTGGATTTAACTAAGCAAATAGGTAAGATAGTAACTGTATGGATGATTATGTTTCAGCTGGCAGCAAGTTATTTAACACTAACTGATTTCTTAAACAACCATGTGGGAAAACACCTTCTGTAGTCATGGAAACAATGTTAATCTGTTTCAGAAGGCTTTAAATTAATGCATCAAAAATAGAAAACATTGAAGGAGATCGCTGAAAATGCTAAAACTGGGTTATGAACGCATTATTAAAAACTGGAAAGATAGTGGAGAACCATCATTTTCAAGGAAGAAATGTGGTCTGAAAAAAAATCTTGAATGATTGGGATTTGGGGATCACTTAAATGTTTGGTGAAAGAAATCATAAAAAACACAACAGTAGAACTAGCGGTTATCTTTACGAGCATTTTCACACATAAGGTGCAACGGGAAATCAAGAGATTAGGATTAAACAGCTGTTTAGCCTTAAGAAAATCACTTACCAGTGAGGCTAGTTGAACAAAAAAGCCTTTAGACAAACCAAGGCAATTCTAACTTTGTAAGTATATAGAAAATGTAAAATTAAAAAAAAGAGGCATCTCCACCCGGTTGCTATCATCATATTACAAGTCTGTATAAACCAACTACAGTGTTTTCACTCCTATCTAATAATAGACTCACCATTGGTTTTTTAAATTATCTCTTCAAGATGATAAAGGTCTCAAAGTGTTGTAAATTTATCTGATTGCACATTTTTCCCTTAGTTAGTCTGCCTCTTTATTTGAGAAGAATAAGCAGCAAAAAACTCTGTGATTCAGACGTGGAGCCACGCTTCCTGTGTGAGCCATCACAGTTGGTGGTATAAACTGGTTTTGTTATTACACTAAGGAAATTCTGTTCAGTGGTGTAATATTTCATCATCCTCAATGAAGGTTGTGAAATACTTCCAAAGCACTTCAGCAGCATTATCATACATGAACTGGAAATGAATGCTTGCTTGTTTTCTTTTTTCTTTTTTTCTTTGAACCCACCACGTGTAAACACCACCAACCAAAATTCAAAATTGTTTTCTTTTATTGTTGTGCTTGTTTTTCTTCATCTTTGAAGTAAATCCACAAAACTGCTGTGTTGTTTTAAAGTTCTACTAAGAGCTGATTTACCTCAAAATTCAAACATCATTGCAGAGCTGGCTTTGAACTTGTGACTGCCTGAACTTGAACGGTTATCTCAGTCTTGAACTCTGGAGGAATCTGCGCTTTGTTCAGTGTTGCACGCAAACTTTTGAGCTAAGCTTGTTTTCAGTGAAAATATTGTTTTGTCTGCAGGATATTAAGCATGGAAATCCTGGAATCTAAAATCTAAACACTTGCTTCTGCTTTACAAAACTGAGCCCTCAGATATTTAAAGATATCCTGCTAATTGTTCAGCTGTGTGTCTACATATAAGCTTTTTTTTTTTAATTTCTTTATAGGATCATACAGATTTAATTAAAAATAGCAACCCTCCACCAAACTTTATTTTTCCAGGGCAGCTTTTTGTTGACTTTAAAAGAGTCCAAAGGTATACTTTTACTGGTGTGTTTCCACACATGTCCTTTTTCTTTCCCACAGCACAGCGTAACACTGCAGCTTAACCGTTCTTTGCTTTGCTATAAGAGCAAGAAAAACAAAATGTACAGATTGAAATAACTTACAAATGAGAGACGTTTTTAAGCAGTCAGATTAAATCCTAATCCATCTCTTGTATGTGCTTTGTGATTATAGCTCACTGCTCAGTGGCTCTTTCAAGACCCTCCCTTGTCCCTTGCTCAAATTACAGAGGAGGCAGTTAAGAAAGTTGTGGGCAAAAGTGGACAGTCATACGTAACTGAAAATGTTATATAAAGGCACTTTAGTCTGGGTCTAGCTGAACAAGTTTCAGTTATTACAGCGAGATCAGCACTCAGACAGCCAGGTTGCAAAGATAGAAAGAGGGAGAAAGCAAAGACATTTTACAGTGTCTGAAGGATTTGTGTACTCTGGCTGGGATTTTAGGATTTTTTTTTTTTTGGGCGAGTCTGCTAAAAGATTTTCTGTTTTTGGATTCAGATTTCGGAGAGGAGTTACACCAAAAACCCCAAGAAATCCAGAGGAAAGATTCCTGGACAGCAGGTAACAATAGGAGGAGACAATGACAGCGTAACAAGGAAGTATGGACTGTGACTGTGGGCTTGTAAGGCAAGCAAGAAGAAATTTTCTCACAGTTGGAATTTAAGGTGTACAGAAGCAAATCAGCCGTGAATGTTGACAGAGCCAGCGGAGAGACGAGCAGCTGAAGTCAGACCCTCAGGAAGAACCACCACACTGGCCTCGCTGGAGCCGTTTTACAGTTAAAGTCTTTCCTTCTGGATTTTAATTTCACTGAAGTGAGTTTTTGGCAGTGTCCGTCATGTCAGAAGAGGGAGAGTTCTCGTATAAGGAGGCCATTGAGAAGGCCAGCTCCTCCATCACCCGCTTCCCTCTCATCCATATCAGAGGAGTCCCGCTCATGTGCCACATCGCCAACAACTGGGACTCCATCTGGGATTTTTGTCCTGACCCATCAGACCTCCTCATTGCCACCTACCCGAAAGCAGGTACTCAAGGCAGCTGCCACCACACACAGCTGTGTTCATAAATACCAAACCTCTGGCTCTGTAACTGATACTAAATCAGACGTTGTGAGTCTGTCTTGTACTTTAGATAAAATGCTAGAAATAGTTCTCATCTGTGGTGGAAAGCAGGTTTGCTGAAGTTCATGTCTGATGATAGAAAGAAAACATTTATCTTTTTCTTTAAACCACTCATTTATTAAGTCTAATTACTCTGCAGAATAATTCAATCTGATTCAACTCCAGTCAGAAATTCAGTCAGTTTATGTCACAGTGCAAAGTTATTTCAAGTAATTTTATTGAGAAAGTTAAACAAGTTCAAGACAGTCCAACCAAACATAGCTCAATTATAATCCAGTTCTGTTCTGATTATGTTAATGATCCAATTAATTCTAATGCAGACTGGTTCAATCCTTATTCTTTAAAAGGATCCTTGCAAAAGAAAAAGACAAACTAATTGTACTGAATTTTCATTTTAATTTAGTTTTCTGTCATTGAAAAGCACTCGGTGACAGTAGGAAGGAATAGCTCCATGTGAACAAAAAGAGAACCTCAGAAAGGTTAAGCACTCATGTATAAAAAAGTGGTAATCTCATGAGCATTTCAGTCTCTCTAAAGACTCTGAAAAAGTCTTTTAGTCCTCGTCATTTTGGCATTTTTCCTGTTTTGCAATAAAATTTCCTTGCTGTTGTAATAACCTGTAAGATGTCAAGTTCCACAAATTGGTCTGTGTCACCCAGAACTGTCACTCTAATTTATATTTGGTCTTCTCATTTTAGTGAGATTACGTACACTGAAAATATCCTTTTCATTCATTTTGATGTCCATGTCTGTTTGGGACGTTAGGAACCACATGGACCCAGGAGATAATTGACCTTCTTCTTCACAATGGAGATGCTGAGGTCTGCAAAAGGGCTCCCACACCCATCCGTAGTCCCTTCCTGGAAATCTACTCCCCACCACCAATCCCATCAGGTGTGTATTTGTGCCGCTGGTTCTAGTTCCTAAGATTTACATTTCCTTGGGTGTTTTCCATTCCTGTTCTACTAATACCTCTGAGTGCAGCGTGACAAAATCTACAAATACAGTTCCCGGAGGAATGTTTGCCTGACAAATTGTGTGTTCCTCAATAATCAGGGTCAGTGAGAGATTAACCCATAAACAGTTCCCTGCAATACCAAAATGGTCAAACATGAGAAAATAAGAATTCTCTGAGCCTTCGTTCAGTTTCTGTTGGTTGATTTTTTTGTTTCAAAGTTTCTCTTGGGGCCAATGAATATCAAAACCAAACAACAAACTGGGGGCTTATGACTCGTTAGACCTACTTCACCATTTTGCTGTTTTGAAGTCTCAAATTCTTTGTTAGGTTGTTGACATCTTGTTTTTTTTTAAAAAAAAACCCAATAAATTATAGCCCGAGAGTCATACTAAAAACTGATTGGATAAAAGCACCGATCTTAGAGGACAAAATTACTCAAAGTGAAGGAGGTACTTTCCGAGGACCACCAGCTTATTACTAAGAAGGACTGAATCTAACTCATGACAGCATCATGACTATTTCTTATTTCATGTGTGAAGCTGATATTTTGGTGTTTTTGGTTTTTTTTTAAATGGATTCATAGTTGTCGTAGTGACTGACGATCAATGTTAGTGGATTTTAATTCATTACAGGGCAAATAACCATATACAGTAACTTCAGTAGACCTACATACTATTTGCAAAGTGAAAAAGGTCCTTCAGTATTAACTAATATCGAAATAAGAGTTGAAATTTTAAAGTTTGAATTATTTTATTGACTTCCCTATGAAAGGTTAAGACAATTTGTATCAGCTTTGCAACCAACAGCAAATGTATGCGTCCACTTTACAGTTTTTAGAGTCAGTTTAGTTTGTGAAATAGTTGCTAACTTGTTTTTCTGTAGTGTACATGACACATGTTAATGAGTGGTTAGTATGGGTTGTATAGAGATTTTATAGCAATATAAAACTTTTACAGCTGCATTAAAGATTAAATCTCTTCCAGATATGTCCCTTCGTTTTTTAAATTCCCACTCTGTATTTTTATGGGGTTGTTGTTCCTCCCTTTTTTTTTTAATAGCAGCCAAGGTTATAGCAACATGGATATAACGTGTAGATTATTAAAGCACAGATGTAAAACGGCATGCTTTTGTTACACTGAACACAAATTTGAGCTCTTTACGCTAAAGTAAGCTAAATGGCTACATCACTGTGTGTAAAGGACAAACAATGGGGTAATCTCCATTATTCAGCAAAGAAAAAACTAGAAAAAGATAATAAAGATAAACATTTTACATAATATCAGTCTGTTGTTTGAACTTGGATGATTACTGTCAGGACAAACTAATCACTGAGCATTACAGGGCTAAAAACAGCTCCGATATGGATTGTGCTGAGTATTTTGTGCATGCTTAAAAAATTTATATTTTAATTTGCATGACAGCGTTCTTTTCTCTAACAATATCCAAAGTTTAAAGGTAACTTAGATTGATGTTCTTTTAATGTGCTTGAACAAAGAAAAAAAAAAGTTAAATCGAAGGTTAGACAGGATATTTAACCATCTTTGGGCATAATTAAAAATGTATTGCTCATTCCTATGAGACAGCTCGTAAAAGAAGTATGATTTAACACTTTCATAAAATTCTGAATTTGTGTGTTAGGCCTTGATCTCATAAAGAAAATGGATCCCCCGAGAGTTATCAAGACACATCTTCCTTTTCAGTTGGTGCCTCTTGGATTTTGGGAAAACAAATGTAAGGTAAGACTTGAACTCTGACAGAGACAAAAACATTTGCGGTCTGTTTGACTATTAAACAGATTGCACTGCATGACGGGGAAAAGTCCATGGTACAGTGCAAGTGAATGGGATAAGAGGTCAACAATACTATTGCAAACATAACCGTCACTTATGTTGGTGTTGTAAATCTCTGCAGGCCATCTACGTGGCACGCAATGCCAAAGACAACCTGGTGAGCTACTACTACTTTGATCTTATGAATAAAACGCAGCCTGAACCGGGGCCTTTTGATGACTACATCGGCAAGTTCATGCGAGGAGAGTGTAAGTAGATAAAATGTTTTGGGTTTTTTTTTTTTTTTTTTTTAATGCAGTAATATAGAGTGAAACAATCGCTTGTAAGGTGACACATTATTTTCACCTGTGCTGATGTTTTCACTCCTGTGAAAAACTTATTTCACTTCAGTGGCTATGATGAGATTAGCAGCACCCTGAGTGGTTGTGGAGTGCCACGAATACCAGTCAGATCAAAAACAACCCCGCAAATCTGTAAAAGAATTTCAGCAGGATTTCTCAGTGGTGTCCCATCGTTATTATGAAACCTGATACTACTTTACTTTTTCACATCCATTGTCTGACTTGGACACTTTTTTCTGGCGCCTTAATGAAGATTTTGAAGTTTAAGAAAGTATTCATGTTATGATATCATGTATTGTATGAAAATGTGTATATTTTCATACAATGTGCACTCTTTTAATTCATGCACCTGTCGCAAGTCAGTGTATTTATCGAAGTATAATAAGTAATTGGCTGTTTCATCAGTTCCAAGAAATATATGATCTTTCCCATCTGTGTTTTGTTTTTCTATCCTCAAGTATATTTTGATTGCAGCAGGCAGCCGTTCATAATAACCACAGGGAATAACAAGTGAGCACAGAGGTGCATTTTGCAGATGCCAGTGAACTCAGATGTGTCTGAGGGGTCAGTGATGAAATATTAAACTCAGGCTGGTCGCAGGAAAAACAACTCCAAATGAGTACAAGTTCTTATGTGTCTGTATGGATGTGGAAACACCACACCAATAATCAAGCCAAGGCTGGTGGAGGATTGGTGGCTTAATTCATCTTAAGCTAAATGGATAAGATTAATCACAACATGAGACAGATGGATACTTGCAAAAATAGAAGAAAAGTCTTTTATAAGAATTTATGCACAAGAGTGGGGTTGAAGTCCACACTGCCAGTCCTAATCAGATTTGAATCAGATTTTTTGCTGAAAAACTAAAAACCACAAAAAGTGTTGTTTCTTTCTCAAAAATAAGGATTTTAATCACATATGAAGGTGGTTTTGAATGCAATTCCAGTGACATTTGCACAGACATGTTTGCATTATTTGTACTGACATACCGACAAAGACATCGACCTGAACAAATAAGAACACAGACACATCAGTAGTCTCTATAGCACTTTCTTCAAACGTAAAACACATTTGTGGCAGAGCCAGTTCACCACTCTCCATTTTGGTTCGTTTCATCCGTTCTACATTTGTGGGTTACTACAGGTACTATGTGGATTAGGGAACACCTGCAAGCACACACATTTGATAAACGACAACCTGGTGCAAACCAGTGATCTCTATTACTGGATTGGACGTTACGTGACTTTTGACGTGTCAACAGCGCCGCCATTTTGAAAAGTGCTACTTTCGTCCGCAAGCAAGGCGGCTAGCAGCAGCAGCCACGGGAAATGTCGTTCTAAAGGCATCCAGTGTTTTGCTTTTGGCTGCTACAACTATGCTAATGAACACTTCAGACAGCAGGGCATCTCCTTTCACAAGTAAGTAGTAATTTTCATGTTTAGTCATATTTAGATGTTATACCACATAGTGCTTCAGTAATGCAAAGTTGAATCAGGTTGACTATTTATTTATCACAAACAGGGTAATATACACGCGTATTTGAGGCCTACACTATTGACAGCTGTTTGTTTACACGTGAAACAAACAAACAAACACGAGCTGTTTGTTTAGCACTCTCCAAAATGGCGTCCCTATGCCCACGTCGCTTTCAACGCTAGCCAATATGATCTGTCCAATCCAGTAATAGAGATCACTGGTGCAAACAGTCAGGATCATGGCATCAAGGGAAATCAAAAGAAGAATTAAACCCACAAGGAATACTTTCAAAATAAAACAGGGAATACACAGATCATGGCCAATTAAACAAATGAATAGAAACCCAAAACCTCACAGAAACCCTAGATCATGACAGTACTACTCTTCAAGAAATGGCTCCCAGAAGAAAAAGAAGAAAAAAAAAAAGGCGAATGTCCAAAACCAAAACAGGGAGGACGGTGAGAGGCCAGTGTTTAAAAAAAGAGGGAGTGGTAGTCTAGTGCAGGGGTTCCCAAACTTTTCCATGCCGAGGCCCCCCAAACAGCATTAGCTTCTTGCCAGGGACCCCCAAACCCAAGTTGTCGTTATTATCAATAGCAACAGCTTACTGCTTTTTACCATCGAAACTTAACGGACACAAAATATATGATTTTAATAAAGACAACAATGAACTTTTTTTTATTTTTTGCTAGCTTCCCACTAATTTTCTGAGGCCCCCCTACTGCCCCCTGATGGCCCCCCGGGGGGCCACAGCCCCCACTTTGAAAACCACTGGTCTAGTGGTTACTGAGATGGGTTTGGGTGTGGAGGACCCAGGTTCAATCCACGGTGAGCCACTGTGGGCCCCTGAGCAAGGCCCTTAACTGCTCCATGGGAGCAGTAGCAACCCACTCCTAGTGTAACTAGTGATGGGTTAAAAGTGGAGGACAAATTTCAGTGTGTTTCGTAAGATATTTGCTGTTTATATCTTACATACTGTACATATCTTGTCTAGACAAAAATAAATAAGATGATCTTATCTTAAAAAGGCCTAGTCAAACCTGCAAGACAGATCAAGGGACCTGCCGAGATGAACGTGAACAAAGGCAGGATCAGAAATGAAGACAGGATCAGGATCAGAGGCTGGAACAAGAGCTGATGCCAGATCAGGAACAGACTTTCAAAATAAAACAGGAAATACATAGAACAAGGCCAAGAAAAACAAAAGAGAGGAAAACCCAACAGAAATGTTTGATCATGAAACATTTTCAAAGAACAACAGCAAATAAAACAAAGAGCATGGGTAAATCTTAACAAAAGAGGGAAACTAAACAAGATCAAAACCAAAACTCCAAAACAACAACACACTGAAAAGTTCTGTTTTTCTTTTTTTTCTTTAAAAAAAACTTAAGATGCACACTTTGCTTTGTCAGTCACAGGTTTCTTTCAGACTTCAAAAACTTTGTTAGAAGGATTTTCTGTTTAGACAAAGTGAACTAGACTAACCGTTTCTCGAACTGAAGGCCACACAAGAACACATTTTCACTAAAAACAAACCTCAACAACTTCATGATGCTTTAAATTGTACATTATGGATTCATACACTGTGTCATTTTCAAATCAGTTTCATAGATTGTGTCGGGTGACATGTGACACAATCAACAACTCCCGTGGTGTGCTAGCGCATTTTGGCGTAACACTTAATGCTACACAGTTAAATCTGCATTTACAGTACTAAATGTTTGGTTTAGGCAGCCCTCTGTAGTAGTAAAATATTATAATTTTGAGGAGAGGTGTCTGTTACTGCTGTATTTCTTTTGAATTTCTCTCTTTGCTTTATGAACAATGTTTCTAAATCTCAAATCATGGATCAGAAATTATTGAGACATTTACGGAGTCATGTCTTAAGGACACAGCTACAAATTTCAAAGGTATTTAGTTATTAATAAGCAACAGATTAACACATTTTCCAGATTTCCCTGAAGTGGTAGGATTTCTCTTTGATGTGATCTTCTTTGAAAACGAAATAAAAGTGAAGGAGGATGATAAACATTAATCAAGTTTTTAAATGTGTTTATTTTCCATCTTGGCAATCAAAAACTTACCAGTTAACCTGTAAACTAATATAAACACAGAGTCTTAGATTAGACATTAATACATACGCATGCCAATCATTTACAGGTTTATGGCGAACTCCATCGCTGTGCTGGAAACTCATTTATTAAAACGGCCTGAACTGACGTCTTCTCTGTCTCTACAGTGTCCTGGGGCTCCTGGTATGATCATGTCAAAGGTTACTGGTTGGAGAGGGAGAAGAAGAATATCCTCTACCTCTTCTATGAGGACATGAAAGAGGTAAGTTAATCTGACCTGTGCCGAGCCAGAACCTGTCTTACCCAAACCAACTGCTCTTTAAAGAATTTGAGCTGGTTGGTACTGGCCACAGATGTAATGTGCCGAGATGCCGGACCAACAGACACAAGAACTCATTTGTCCGTGTTGGTATCAGTTTTCTAAACAACCAGCTTGTTTATTTGTGTGTCTTGTTTATTGTCTATTATAGGATGATCATAGTTTTTTTTTTCTTTTTCCTTCTTCTCACTGCCAACTGTAAACCATAGTGACTCTTTGGGAAAATAAAGATTCATTCATTCATTCATTCATTCATTCATTCATTCATTCATTCATTCAGACATTACCAAAGCACAAAATGGCTAATTTAACTTTATTGATTATTAATTTATTCACAAAATGAAATTATATTTTTGCTGTGTAAATTGCAAAAAAAAAAAAAAAAAAAAAGTTGAAATTCAAGAATTAAAATTTGGTTAAAAAATGATCATAAAGCTGGTAATGCAGATGAGAGGGAGGCTTGTTTGAAATGTCCAGGGATCGCCACAAATATGTAGGATTATTGTGTTTGAAGCCCAGCAATAACTATGCAGAGCGACACATGCATTAGATGGGAACACAGATCAAATCCCTCAGTAGACCACATGGACAGGAGCTTACAGACAACAGTTCAGCACCTGAGATGCAGAGATGCTCCTTCACCATAACATGTGCAGGATTAGGCCTTGCTGCTCTGTCTCCACATAAAAGCCAGGTGGGAGGGCAAGAACATGTCCCTGCAGCCATGTTTTAATGAAACACTAAATTCCCAACAGTTCTGCTTTGTCTTCATCCATCTTCCAAGCTATTCTGTTAAACATGCTGGAGATCTCACAATCTCCATGACAATTCAGAGTAACTGCCTCCTCCTTGCTCTCCTCTTTACTTCTGCCCTACTTCCTCTTTTACCCATCTGAATTTGGGGTCTTTTTTCTTTTTTTAAACATTACTTGGGCTTTGAGAAGTTCAGTCAACTGCTCCCTCGTAAGCAACATTTCTGCAGTCATGGTTACTCATCATTACAGATGATGAAAAGTATCAAAATCACCAGCAGAATTCTTTTAAGCATCAGCATGTGAAAATGCTTCAAAAAGTTATTGTCCATTAAAAAAAAAAAAAAATCACCAGAAAATTTCAAGGTGATTTGAGGAAAGTTGGAACATGCCCAGAGCCACAACCTGCCACATCGAAGGACACGTCAACAAATAGTAATTGCTAAAACTAATTGAATTGATCGATTTATTATATTGAATGATTAGGAAACCTTATGTTGATTTTAATTTCCAGTGAGAAACCTGCCATTTGGGCCACATGCTACTGGAAAAACCAGATGTTTTTTTTTGTTTTTTTTTTCAAAAAAGGACAACAACATAGCTTTTTTAGATATGACTAATGATTTCCAACATAATTTGAATCTGCTGTGATAATATTCACATAAAATTAGATTTATTCAAATATCCAATTTTTAGGGGTATTTTAAAATGAAAAAAAAAAAATTAACTTTAGATGAAGCCCTATAAATAATGATGTGATCTCACATTAATTATGTGATTGATTTATGCATGAGTATTTGTGGTGTTTTGATGTTTTATTGTTGATGGTATTTGTATTCATATTCGTAACATCATAATTATCCCCACAGAATCCTCGGCGTGAAGTGGAGCGTATCATGAAGTATTTGGACTTGTCGGTCTCTGACGAGGTCATCAACCGAATTGTGGAGCTAACGTCCTTTAAGAGCATGAAGGAGAACCCAATGGCCAACTACTCCTGCATCCCATCACCAGTTTTTGATCAGTCCATCTCTCCCTTCATGAGGAAAGGTGCGTCTGCCAGTTTTCAAAAATCAGGATGTTGAGATATGTGACTTAAAATCAGGCAGTTTTAATCTAGGAAAGGTGACAAAATAAGGATGAATCTTCTGTGGTGGGTTAATATGTTTGATCAACACAGACTTTCAACAGACGTGGGTTTAAAAAAAAAGTATAATACAGCATGGTATAGTGTACGCTATTAAATCAACCTCTAAGTGAACTTGAACTCAGCAGTGTTTTGGTTCCTCTGGCATTTCAGTACAGCACTATAGTGCCCCCTAGAGGATTTGTTATGACCTGCACTTTCTTCGACTTACACAATGAAATCTTTCTAAATATAAACTGTATCTAATTATCTGTAACGAATCAGTCAGTGGGTGTAAAACTAATCAGCAATTATTTGGATAATTGCAAATATTCTTTTCAAGTTTAAAGAATTAACACTTTTAAAGGTTTGGACTGTTTTGTAGTTTCCACAGTTTTGAAGAAATATATGACAATAAGTGAGTGTCTCATGCAGCCTTATGGTCAACAATAAAAGTTTAAAGGGAAAAAAAATAAGTTAAGAAAATACTCCTGTTATTTCCTTACCACAATACTAACAGTAGGATAAAAATAAATTAACATCATTGTTTTTTCTTTTTCATACCGCAGGTGAAGTGGGTGATTGGAAAAATCATTTCACACCTGAGCAGTCAAAGATTTTTGATGAAGACTACGAAAAGCAAATGAAGGATGTCAACATACCATTCAGGAGCCTCATCTGAGGGATTTGGGGTTTTCTAAATTTCCCCTCCGAACCAAAGATTGATGAACTGACACTTAAATAGCAGAAACACTGTCAGAATATTTGACACAAGCTAAAAACCAAAACGACCAATGAAAAAACAAGATTAGTCACTTTTCACGTCTGGATGTTAAACACTGTAATCACCACACTTTATAATGTGTCTGTATACAGAAAAATCATCCACATACATGTGCAAAGGATGAATAAAAATGCTCTCCACAATGCCAATAGATGAGTTTTTAATAATCACTTTATTAGAGCTTATAACGTAAACAATAAATAAGACCAGAAGTGTTGTGACTGAGTGGACATGCCCATTTTATGTCATGAGACTTCCAACAGAGTCCGCTGACTGCATGGTGCCTATAGAGAGCGCTGGCAGCTGGAGGCACGTGGGTTTTTTTCCCCCTTCTTTCAGTTTTTTTTTTAATTTTTTGTTTTGTTTTGTTTTGTTCTGCCCCAATCTAATCGTTTTTCAACCCTACACCACGCTGTACAGAGCCCAGCTAAAGCAGGGAGGCTGCACGAGACACAAGCAACAAAGACTAGAATCAAAATAATGAGCTGGAAAGTCAATCATATGAAAATGGACAGGACACAAAAACACAACAGCTGAAAATATCCAATGATAACAAAAGAAAAAAAGTCACCTTTAATACATACTTTATCTTTCAGAATAAAATCAAATATTTTAATGCTTCCCTTCATTTTAATTCAAACTCCTCTAGATCGAGGCCGTTATTTTTCTGTATATTTTTGACAATTTGTATTGTGTGTGTACGTGTGTGTTTTTTGTTTGTTTTTGTTTTTTTTTATCATCTTTTTGATATGTTTTTCAGTGTTTTCTCCTCTCTTCTATTGGTTGGCTCACTATGGTTCCCCTCTCTGGTTGTGATCCCTCTCTCTCTCTTCTCCGCCTCTTTCTCTTCAACCCTTGAGAGCTTCTTCTCCAACATCTCTATTTTTTAGCTTCTGTGCCTGCTAAACAGAAAATAAATTAGTCAGATACATGTTTCGTGAGCGATGTGGACCGACTGAGACGCTTGGGACGAATGACAGCAACTGGACAAACAGATGACCACAGCCATGTCAAAGCATCGGAAATTTCTACCTTTTTTTTTTTTTTTTGGTACAAATCAAGGTCAGAGGAAAAAAAGTTGAAAAAAGACATTTCAACCAAAATTAAACTGATCTTAGCCAGAAAGCAGGCAGTACAACATAGGAGATCAAGACCAAAACCAACTAAGACAATAAGCAAACTAATTATGTGCAAATGCTGTTATCTATTTATTTTATCTAAAGTTGAGGAAAAAAGTTCTATTAAATGTGGTAAATCAGTTATTTGCCCATTTTAATTTCTGTGCTCAATCTGAAAAGGATGAGTTCTGTTTCTTTGAAATTTGACCATCTATTTTAATGTTAAAAAGGAGGGATGCCAAACAGCTGTGTGGGGCAGACGATGCTCATACTTTTACCACAGATAACTAATGAAAACAAACAAACAAACAAAAAAAAAGTGCAGAGAGCAGCAGCTCAGACATGATCAACTCACCTTCGTGGTTTTTCAGAAACAAAAATGTCACATACAGCAACACTCCAGGATCTCCCCAAAAAAATGTTGTCATGTCCAATTATCAGTTTAAAAACGTCATTTTTAAAACTCATTCCCCAGTGAGAAGAAGCTGCTTAGTTGAAGGGAGATCCCAGAAATCCACAACGACAAAGTCTCACAGCAGACAGAAGCCTGCCTAAGAGCAAGACTGTACATAAAACAAGAAAAAAATATGGACAAACACACAAACTATCCATACACAGTGACAGCCACGAGCAGTGAAAGCTGTGGCGTACCTTGCTTTAGTTACAGGCTAATGGTGGTGGGTTGATTGTATTTATTCTGGAAATGAACAAAAAGGGTAAGTGAATTAATGATCAGTGGAGAACAGAGATGGTAATAATACAGATCAGGCAGATGAAAACAGACTGCATTAATATCCTGGTGAATTGGTAGATAAGAACAATGCCATGAAAATGAAGTGACAGATTAAGAAGATGATTCACTTTGTTAAAATATGGGTGAATGCATTTAAAAAAGATGAGAGTATTAATGAATTAATCATCAAATAGAGGTAAAATGATCATCAGTTATCGGTAATATGATACCTGTTAGCTTGGATGTGCAAATATGTAAGGCTACTTACTCTCAACGTAGTTGCGGGCAAAGAACTTCAGCACCTCATCAATAAGTATGACGGGGAAGGAAAGTTTCAGGACCACCATCCACTGATCAAAGCTCAGATGGGTCAGCTTGAAGATCATCTGGGATGAAAAGAGGGAGGGAGGAAAGGAGTTGAAATTTGAGCTGGCAGAAACTTCGCAGAGTACAGCAGCACAGAGGACGACAGTTGAAATGTTATGAACGCAGCGGCTAACTTACGGGCAGAGGGTCAACATAGATGATCATGAAGTGCAGGGACATAGACAAGGTCATGGCAGAAAGCAGCCAGAAGTTGCTCCATGGGGGCATACGCAACAGAGACTGGTTCTCAGACAAGCTTGAAAAAGAAAGAAGAGGGCACGTTTGCTGCGCGAGGAATCCACGAAAGGAGAGGTGTATTTTTCTGGATGTTTGCCTTTTAAGTGGTACCTGTTGAGAGCGTTGCACATCTCAATAGTGACCAGCACAGACAGGGCCATGGTCATGGGAGGAGCTGCCTCAAAGATCTCGCATTCGAGGCCAGCGAAGTCCTCGTTCTCATCGTGGCACTGCATGAAGTGGGACTGCGCCGCAAAAAGGTGTGTTTAATCACTGACTGTAGTTGTGTTTGTGCGAGGCAGAGCAAAAACAGACACAGTATCTCACCAGCTGGTAGTAGGTGACCTGGGGTCCGGTGGTATCGTACAGGAACCACCAAGCTGCACCACCAACAGTGGCAGCACCGACGTATCCTGTTAAGGAGGGATAAAAGTGTCACTGCAGCCAAGCGTTGTTCCGAGATTCAGACAAAATCTGAATAAAATCTCCGCGGTCCAACTTACCACCAATAGCCATGTATCTGAAGAACAGCCAGCCAGAGATCAGGGGCTCCTTGGGGGAACGTGGGGGCTTGCCCATGATGTCCAGATCAGGGGGGTTGAAGCCCAGAGCGGTGGCAGGCAGACCATCAGTCACCAGGTTGACCCAGAGCAGCTGGACGGGGATCAGAGCCTCAGGCAGACCCAGAGCAGCAGTCAGGAAGATACTGATGAGAGGCAAAGGGTAATAAATTAAAAAAAAGGACAGCTGGGGTTCGTCGACGGCAGAGGGAAACATCCTGTTCAAGTGTGGGTCAGACGCTCACCAGACGACCTCACCAACGTTGGAGGAGATGAGGTAGCGGATGAACTGCTTCATGTTGTTGTAGATAGCTCTGCCCTCCTCAACAGCAGCAACGATGGAAGAGAAGTTATCGTCAGCTAAGACCATCTCAGAGGCACTCTTGGCAACGGCAGTGCCAGAGCCCATAGCGATGCCGATCTCGGCCTTCTTCAGGGCTGGGGCATCGTTCACACCATCACCGGTCTGGGTTAGAGGACAGAAGTCGCACCTTGTTAAACCAACTTACATATACAGACAATTTACTCCTGAAATGATGTAAACTTCACGTCTGCATCACAGACCGAGGAGCTCTCTTACCATAGCTGTAATGTCATCATAACCCTGCAGGTACTCAACGATCTTGGACTTGTGGGCTGGCTCAACACGGGCAAAGCAGCACGCTCTGCGCACGGCCTCGGACTGCTCGTGGAGGGGCAGATCATCAAACTCACGTCCGGTGTAGGCCTTGCCAGAAACGTCCTCTTCCTCAGAGAAGATACCAATGCGACGGCAGATAGCAATAGCGGTTCCCTTGTTGTCACCTGACAAGCAGAAAAGGAGACATTTTAGTAGGAAGTTGGTAAAGCTTCTTCGTTGTAAAATAAATGTTTTGAACAATGTGGAAACGAAGATATCAAAAATTACAGAAAGATCCACCGTTTGAACAAAAATCCTATTTCCTTAAACAGAAAACTCGCTCCCTAAAAAGCAGCAAAATGCTGCATGTTTTTGATTTCTGCCTGATTTGGTGAAGTTATATCCTGACATTTATGCAGCATGACAGAATCTCCTGCAACAATATAAAACATCTGCATGTTAATAATTTCACCAGGTATCTGAACTAACCAGTGATCATAATGACACGGATTCCAGCAGCTCTGCACAGCTCGATGGATCCGGTGACCTCCTTACGAGGGGGATCCAGCATACCCACGCAGCCAACGAAGGTCAGGTCAGTCTGGAGAGAAAGGACACTTTTCGTCGAACCCACAATGGCAGACTGACACAGATGTTCAACTCCAAGCTGATCAGGTGTGAGTCATGCTCTCACCTCGTAATCGGCAAACTTGGTTGAGTCCTCCAGGTTCATCTCCTCAGGCTTCAGTGGGCTGTCACGGGTGGCCAGAGCCAAGCAACGCAGGGTGTCACGACCGGTACCCCAGTCCCTGATCACGGACATGATCTTCTCCTTGATGGCGTTGGTCAGGGGCACACGGGTGGTGCCAACGCGGACATATGTGCACCTGTCAATCACACCCTCGGGGGCACCCTGCGGAGACAGCAGCATGGGTATTTAGTGTTTTATTGAATGAAATATGCTTTTATGTGATGAGGTTAAAAAAAAAAGAGAGAAAACTGACCTTAACGAACATCTTAGCACCGCTGTCACCCTTGGATGGAGTGCAATACACAGACATGGACTTCCTGTCACGGGAGAACTCCAGAGTGAAGTTCTTCTTCATGAGCTGCTTGATCACCTGTTGGGGAGTCACAGAAAGGAGAGTTTGTTTTTTTTTCTTCTGCCATTTTTAACCAAAACTCCTCTAGATCTTCTAAAGCCATATCTAGTGAGTGAAAACTAAACTTTGGGATATCCTCATGATGTTGCGGACTAGACTTACTGCGCAGCAAGCGTTGGCTCTCTCAATCCTGGACAGGTTCTTCACGTTGGTACTGAACACGTTCATCTTCTCAACCAGGCAGCACAGAGCGGTCTCAGTGGCCTCACCGACCTTCTCATAGATCTTCTTGGACTGGATAAAACAGGAGGGTAATGGGATGATGTCACAACAGGGATGGACGTGAAGTTTCAGTGCGGCGCACAGACAGCCATGGCTTTTACCTCGTTGAAGTCCAGAGAGGAGTCATTGCACAGGGCGCAGATGGTTGCGAGCTCGACAAGGCCATCGTACTGGCTGCAGTTCACCTTGCCACCTCCCTGAGAACTGATGGACAGGGAGCACATTGCAAACAAATTAGACAAGTTTCGTTCACACAAAGTGCTCACGAAGGATGATCCGTGGTATTAGAAGCCGACTTACACCTCGCCCTCTGGGGTGTATTTCGAGCCGGAGATATCAAAGGCATCGAGTTCAACGTGCTCTCCTTCAACATCCTTCACAATGAACATCTATGGAGGGAACAAGGAATGGTGTTTGAGGGAGTCTTTGTCAAAAACTGCCTTAGAGAGCACATTTCTTCTTCGAGGAAACACTGACCTTGGTCACACACATCTGGTTGGTGGTGAGGGTGCCGGTCTTGTCGGAGCAGATGACGGAGGTGCAGCCCAGGGTCTCCACAGAGGGCAGGGACCTGACGATGGCGTTCTTCTTGGCCATACGGCGGGTACCGAGAGCCAGGCAGGTGGTGATGACAGCAGGCAGACCTGAGAAACATTGGAGACGGTTTCAGTGACGCAATAAAGAAGCAGAGGAAGAGAAAAGGTGTTTTCTGCTCCCTCACCTTCAGGGATGGCGGCCACAGCCAGAGCAACAGCAATCTTGAAGTAGTAGACAGCACCACGGATCCATGAGCCTCCGTGGACGGGGTCGTTGAAGTGGCCGATGTTGATAGCCCAGACAGCCACGCAAATCAGGGAGATAACCTTGGACAGCTGCTCGCCGAACTCGTCCAGCTTGGCCTGCAGGGGAGTCTTCTCCTGCTCGGTGGCAGCCATCTGGTCACGGATCTTGCCAATCTCCGTGGAGACTCCAGTGGCCACAGCAACGCCAATGGCCTTGCCAGCAGCGATGTTTGTGCCCTGCACAAGAGCCAGAGGGAGGGAAATGAGGCAGGGGACAACAGGAAGAACACCGAGGACATAAATCACATAAGGGTGAGACGCTCACAGAGAAAAGCATGTTCTTCTTGTCCTGGTTGACGGCTCTGAGGTCGGGAACAGACTCGGTGTGCTTGATCACACTGACAGACTCACCTGAGAAACAGAAAACAGAAGATTTTTTTTTTTTTTTTTTAAATGCTGTGAGAAACTGAAAGCATAACAAGTACAGGCTGATTTTTTTTTTTTTTTTTTTTTGGAAAGCGTACCAGTAAGGATGGACTGGTCAACACGCAGGGTGGTGGACTTGATGGAAACAATCCTGATGTCAGCAGGGACTTTGTCACCAACTGTGGGAATGATAAAGAACCGTTTACTAAACGCTCTGAACAGAGGACATGAATATTATCTTACTGACAAGAGCGTATTTGCTTTTCATGGTGGCCCAGGTTGCAAAACATGATAAAATATTATAAAATATATCTGTAATCCACACAAAATAAGACATTTCAGAAAACATACTAGAATAGATGATTTCATATAAAAACTTATGTTTTTTGCTTTAATTGTTGGTGTATTGTTGTATTTTGCAGCATCCAGTGCTTTCTCTGAAGCCTTTTGTTTTAATGTGTTGAATTTTTGTAAAATGTACTCCAACTCATATTTTCATAGGTATGTCATTTTTCTTTCTGTTTTACCACTATATTTTGTTCAAATTGGTCTTTGCTTTTGTTGACATTTTTTGTTAAAATCTTGTTGTCTTTTGCATCATTGTGCCACCATAAATTTCACTTTCATTACATCCAACGTGAGGGGAACCCATCTGAAATCTGTCTGCTACTTCTATTAATTATTCTTAGAAATAAGCACTAAATGCTCTTGAAGGTTTCCAGTTGTGCACGTGCTTTGACCAATGACAGGAAAGCACGTGCTGGGGGGAGGGCTGGGAGAGTAAGCCCAGCTAGAGTTGATAACCAAACACAGAGAAGCGAGGAGACATGAAGGTGGCAGTGGTGAGGGTATTATTTCACTCTGGATTTTCACAGTCGGCACGTTTCACAGCACCACTGCTTTGTCCTGCATTACCTTTTTTTTTTTTTTTTTAAACTTAAAAAGACACTATGCCTTGATATCAGTCTTCACAAATCTCACCCTGCAGATCCTGATTGAGGGTCTGCCTTTCATTCGCTAGAGCAGACCTGTCATCCCTCTCATCACCTTGACTGGATGACAGACTGGGTTCCCCTTTAAAAAAACAGTCAGCCCACTCCCAGTGAGGAGTCTCGACAGTTCTTACCGGACACCTCCACAATATCTCCTGGGACAATTTCTCTGGCCTTGATCCTCTGCACACTCTTTCTGTCAGAACGGTAAACCTTGCCCATCTCAGGCTCGTACTCCTTGAGAGCCTCGATGGCGCTTTCAGCGTTACGCTCCTAAACCACACGCGAGAAGATGCAAAGTGAAAAAAATGAAATAAAAACAACAGGCAGACAAAAAAAAAACTGCATATGAACACTTGAAGGCAAGCCTGCTCGCCTGTATGTAAACTATGATTGTTTTCCTCTTGCTCTGGCAACAGCAGCATCCTCTAAGAGGTTTTGAATTTTTACAAACAACAATTACACTGTGCTAGACCATTTAATGGGGACACACAAGTAGGTCACATGTGTTATCTGACTTCCACCATCTTAGTCCACCATGAAGCCAAAAGGTGGATTTTCTTATTGTTTCAAATAAAGACAGCTATATGGGTGGAAATTAAGCGTATGAATAATATTATTTAGGATCTCTACAATGTGATCTGAGGTGCTCAACATAGATTTTTTAAAAATTGGATGTATTCATATATATATATATATATATATATATATATATATATATATATATATATATACATATATATATATATATATATATAT
>JAOWBL010000011.1:3405691-3437116 GCA_028564865.1 Zenarchopterus dispar | reverse complement strand
TTATGGGATCAGCGACAGTAAGAGGACTTCACTGGCCTGTAAAATCAAAAATATTCCTTAGATTCCCACATAGTTTTAATTTCACCAAAATTCACAAGAAAGTAATATGTAACAATGTAGAATTTGTTTTTATTGAAGTGGATTTTTTTTGTGACAAATGTTAAAACAAAGCTTATTTTTCAATAAGAATGTAGCAGTCTGGGATAGATTTTCCGCAATGTAAGCAAACTAACACGAAGATTTCTCAATCGCAGCAACCTCGTGGACTGCCATTTGTCTGGAAAAAGAGAAATTAATAAGTGTGAAACAGTTTAAAAATATTTTAATGAGTCATAAGATTTACATGTTGATATACAAAGACACAAATTAAACTTGCTTGCACGTTTCATGGATTTAAACCAGAGATATTTGTACTTTCAGATAAGCGTAACGTTGATGTATAACATGAGGTCTTATTTACCCTATATACAGTATTAACCTATTCATAACACAAACATGAGCTTCTGCTGCTCCTCCACAGAGAATTTCTAAAATAGGAAGTTGTTTTTGTGGCAGCTTTCAACCTACAGCTCAGCTGCTGGTGGCCACCTGCCGTGTGGCCTGCTGGCGAGGGCCAAGTCCATTCTCCACAACTGATCCACAGCAAAGTACCTCGCATGGAAATGAACAAAACAGAGGGAAAACAGGGTTTCCAATGTTTATTTTAAAGTTTATTTCTGAGTTAAACCCTCAGATCAAGTGAAAAAAAGAAGCATTTATCACACATATGTTATGTTTTTATTACAAACTGTATGCCAGAAGAAAGCAAATATTGAATTTGGTTTGGTCTGTGTCGTGATTTAAACGTATAAATGCAAATACCAGGACTAACGCTTGGCGCTGGCTACATGCTACGTAAACTTTTTTTATTTGCAGAGATACTAAAACATTTTATGTTTGTTCTGTTCTGACAAGCGTCCCATCTCTGTTTCACCCATGGTTCTCCGGGCCTCAGCTGTCGTCCAGCCGCTCTGACCTCTGAGATTTGGGGGCTGTGATAGGGGTCGGCCTGTCAGTGTCTCCCTCAGGGCACCGCGGTGACATTTAACTCAATATCTCAGAAGGATAAGGTTTCTTCTCCCTCGCTCCCCTCCATCTTCCGCCTCTGTCTGTCGCTGGAGTGTCAGCGGCCTTGCGTGGGCAGGGACTCCTACGGCGTAAGCCCCTACAAACTGGGACACCCACCACCTCCGGCTCCTGCCGCGGCGCTAACACGCCACGCCCTTGTGCCAGGCTGAGGGATCACCATGTGCCACCCTGAGCACGATGGGCCCTCCCTCCTCCACTTGGGAACTTTCTGCATGTTCCCAGCTCTGAACAAGTGTTAAGCACCGCGGTGGTGCAGCTGTAACACGTCTTACGCAACTAAGTCTGTCTCTGCTGACTTGCACGCCACAGGCGTATTGACAGATATACGGTGAGGTTTGTCGCCTAAAGAAGCTTGATCTCTGCAGAGTGTATGCTGCTCATCTGATGCTCAAAAGTGAAGGAAAGCTCATTCAACTCAATCATGACAAACAGCCTTAAAAGAAGTTAACATACTGTACTTTCTGCATTCAAGCCTCAAAAGTCCAGCTAAAATCACAGCGGGATAACCGCACCTGCTTGCATTTAGCAAACTGTGGATTTCTTGCAACGCTCCACTGATAACAAGTGCAGCATTGACAATGAGGTCACAATTAGCGCTGGATAACACAGCTATGGATGAGAGAGCCACAGAGTTGGTGTTAGCGGGGTACTTTACAGCATTAACTAATAGTAATAATAGACGCGGCAGCTGAGTCTCTGAATCCAGAATTCCTCAGAAGATATAAATAGAGCAGGTGACACGGCGGTGCCGTCCACGGCAACACAAACAGCTTTGCTGGGTTTTTTTTTTTTGACAGACTGGTCCAACCTGTGAGCCTAGATTTCATCTATTTGGAAAAAGAACTTATATCGGAGATGTTTGACTTCACAGTGTCATCCCAAAGTGCTCTCTGGACTGAGGAGTTCCTGGTTGTTCACACCATTCCACACACTCAGGGATGTACTATTAAAGCCTCGGGGGAGTCGAGAGGAAAGTGAGCCCGCTGATCAAAAGTGGCCTTCATCTTAATGGAGTGTCACTTACTTGGCCAGCTTTGCATTTTCAGAGACTAGCGTTGTTAATTTGCTGGCAAAGACGTTTTATTGGGAAACTCGAGGAGTACAATATGTGTCTGCTCAGCTGTGCAGATAATGTCAGATTCAGTCTGGACGTCCAAAGTGAGTTTAAGAGGGTGTTTTTCCTTTAATTAAGCATCATCCAAGTCTTTATAAAGTCTGCAGAGCAGTTTGATTTGTTGCACTTGGAATATGTTAATAATACTGTACATATGAGTTACTTGAAGAAACTTCCATGAATAATATATTCTTTAACTGCTAAAGACATTTCTGTAAAATAAATAAATTTAAAAAAAAAAACTGATTTAACCAACATCAACACAGGAATCATGTGACTGGACTGAGGAGACTCATAAAATGTTCAAATTTAAAATGTCACTGTAAAACTGTCTTAAATCTACTCAAAAAATAAAATAGATTTTCTTTGTTTTTTCTTTTGATTCAAGCTCAATATTTTTTCAGTTGATGTTTTAGTGTGACTGAAATAATTATCATGATGTAATATTAAAAAGAAAAACTTTCATGGTGCCCACAAACAATCCAGCTGGAGACCAGTATCAGCCTGACAATAAATTTATTGGCACACTTGAGAATATTAAGGGACATATATTTAATAAAGGACATATCGCCATTGATGCGTCGTACACCCCATCCTCCTGGAGTTTCATAATGGCAGTCGTAAACTGAACAGCTTAGTATGTCAGACCGGCATAGCTGCAAGAAAAAGTATGTACAGTATTTGGTATCATCTGAAAGATGAACTCTTAAAAATATACAACATCTTCGATGTCTCGTCTATTTTGAGTCGGCTACTCTGATCCAACCAGGACACTATTTCTGGGTCCTTCAGCTGTAACTGATGAGAATAAAGCATCCACAGAAGCTTTACTCACACCTCTCTAAAATCCATAAACTTTCATTTCTCTCTCTCTTTCTTTTTTTTCTTCTCCCCCCCTCACACTACTGGATTCTGTGAACTGTACACTCGTCAGGGTCAAGGTCACGTTTCAGTCAGACTCACTGACCAAGAGGGAATTTAGAAACGTAACCCTATAGAAGTGCCGCAGTTAGAACCTGAAACCGCATAGCCACTGACAAAGTGAGAGTGACCTAAAGTCTCCATCAACCTGCTATAAATGTACAGAGGATGGTACTCTGAAAGAATGATTAAAGATGCAGCATACCCACATAAATCAGGTAGCAATCCCATAAACTGAGGGAAATTTCCACCACTAGTCAGGAGATTAGTAATTATTTTGTTATGAACATCTCAGTCATGATAACAGGACAAATGACTTTTTTTTAAATGAATGACAATCAGTATTTATCAATCTCTCATCTCACTTCATAAAGGATCACAAATCAGCTCCTTATTTTTCCCCAGCTAGATAAGGATGAACTATATACTTTTAAAATGCTCTTCACCTCCCCGCTCCTGTAAAAGGAAGCCGGTGTGATGGACAGGACATCTTTAGGAGACGTGTTGGTGACAGAAAGACAAATTGATGCAAAAAGGAGGAAACAAGACCTTGTCTGATAAATACGACTGAAAATGTGAATATTTTAACTGATTTTTCTTCCAAATGTTGCTTTCACCATCAGTGGAGATCACGAGAGCTCCAGATAGAGCGTTGAAATAAAAGATGAGTGAAACATGAACCCTCCCTCAGTAAAAAAAAAAAAAAAAGTCAAACATTTTCTGAAGCTGTCGGTGATGTCTTTTTGTTTCATGAGGATGTGTCTGGAGCTGAAGACACTTAACACTGCCTCTCTGTGGAGAACAGCTAATACGTCCGTGCACGTTCACCAAACATGAAACCCAGCGACAGCTGCAGATACTGTAAAGCCTGGCTCCCGAGTGGCTGCAACGATGGGTAAAATGAGTTTAAAAAATGATGTTACATTATTACAAAAATAAACCTATATGTGCACATAGCCCTGCAAAGATTTATAAATATAATAAAGCCTTAATTTTAATTTGATACAGGTAATAACTAAATACAGACAAAAAAGTCAGTTCTGAAGAAACTAAGGAAAAGTTGTGCCACACCAAGTAAATCAAACATTTTAATGTTTAATTAGCAATCAACAAAATTAAACCTGAACTTTTTTTTAAAATTAGTTAACCTTTATTATTACAATCAGACTGAAATTGATTGCATTTATCTGACTGTATTAAACTTTATGTAGAAGTGAAGATTTGCAATGTTCATTGAGATGACTTTTGGGAATTTATTTGATAAACCTGAAAACGAAAATTTAAAAAGTGGTTCTGAACTTCTCAGTGTCCAGAAAGACGACTGACGACTGTAACTTAAAGAATACACTAAAATAATCCTAAAAATTGTTGATGTTCAAAATATGCATTACAGCATGTGATGTTGATCTGGGACTTAGCAGCAGGAATAAGAACCGGCACCTCCTAATCTGAGACCATGGTTTTAAATCAGAAAAGGATGGGATGCTGGTGGAGATGTTCAAGCGTCTCAGGGTCTTGTTCGCGAGGGAGGGAAGCAGAAAGCAGGGCTTTGACGAGTAGGTGGAGAGAGTTGATCCATGCTCCTGTCCTCATCCGTCGTGATGAAAAGACAAAAAAAAAAACTGAGTTCAAGTAGATGAACTGAAGTTTTCTCAGGGTTGTAGGACTTGGGCATCAGGGAAGAACTTTGGAGTAGAGCCGGTGTTGTCCCACACCAGGAGGAGCCAGCTGAGGTGGTTTGGGCACCGAGTTAAGATGATTCCTGGACGTCTCCCTAGTTAGGTGTTTTGGTCTTGTCCAACCGGGAAAAGACACTGAAGACATCTTTCAACTGGAACGCTTTGACATCTTCTATGAAAAACTAGTGGAGGTGGTTGGAGACAGAGAGGTCTGAGTTCCTCTTAGACTGACGCCTAAACCTGGAGGAGTGAAAGTTACTAAATGGATGGAATTATATTTAAAAAAAAAACCAAAAAAACAAAACTAGTAGACAATGCAGCTCAGATTCTCGCTTTATTGGTCAACTTGATGAAAGACTACAAAACGAATTCACAAAAAAATCTCTTTCAAGTAATCAAATCTGTACAAACCTAAACTGTACGGGGTTTTTACAGCTCTGGCTCATATGAATCTGAAGAGTTAGTTGGTTTTTTTTTTTCAGTTTTTTTTTTGTGTGTGTGCGTTTGTGTGTGAGAGTAAGCGTGTGCTTGCTCTGAAAATGTGCAACTCCTCCTTGTTCAAAGATAGCGAGAGGTTACACTTTAACAAGATGCGCGTACGCGCACACACAGACACACCTGCGTTTGAAATTTTACAATACAGAGTACAGAAAATACTCCCCTCCCTCCCACAACTACACACACACACACCACCTGCAGGCAGGGGTCTGCTGTTAAATCAGTCATGTCCGCAATCTCCCACTCTCTCCCACACCCCGTTGTTTCAGTCAAGTTACTGTACGGACACTGTGGTTTTCAACTTGTCCAAGGGAAGAGTAGTCAGAGCAGGGGAAAGTATAAATTTCTAATACTCTCACACAAAATGTACAAGTGCACACATGATTTTAATGCTCACCTGCAGACGGGACAAGTTTGTAGTCTGCAAACGCACGCACTCATCTGCACAATTCATAACATTAAACGTTTTAAGAAGTACAGATAAAAAAGGAAAAAAAAGCCCTGGGTATAGGTTTGATTTCTGGCTGTTTGGTGAAAGAAAGGATAAAAGAGGTAGAGAGGGCAGGAGGGATGGGTCGGAGGCTGAGGGCAGACTACTGGTGTCATTTCTTAGCTTTCCTGGGAGGAGTGACGGGACGACCGGAGCCCATGCCTCCTCCGCCACCGTAGAACAGCTTCTTGTCTGCAGGTTTCAGAATCTATGAAGCAACATAAATAAATAAATAAATAAAAAGTGTGAGAAAATGACACCTAAATTGCATCGTTTTGCGGCAGTAGCTGGTTTTCCTACCTGGAATGAACACATGAGTGTCTCATCGACACTCATCATTGCACCGGCGTTGTCAAACTCTCCACAGTAGTTTGGGGCTGAAAACAGCGTCACCAGCTGCCTCTTCGCAAAGAACTCATAACCATCCTCAACCACCTGAAAATAAACATTAAATGTTGGTATGCCATCAGGTAGGAATTAAATATAATTTCTAACATTTTACATTCCTAAGCTTTAATAAGGAGGGTGAAATTTCTCAAGATGCACTGGTGAGTATTTGTAAAACTCTGTTACACAACTTTGTTTCCTCAAATGCTACTTAATAATCGAGTACAGAACCTTTTGGAACGAAAATCCTATTTTGGTTTCTGCATTTCAGACTTCCACTCTGCTGTACTTCTTCTTCAAACACTTCTGCGTAGGACCTCTTGTATACAAGTGGTGCTAAGAATTGTCTGCATGTGCCACTCTTGTAACCGCAAAGAGGAAGTTGTTTCAAAACGTTATACAGCCCAATTCAAGCACATCTCGACAATCAGGAGATAGGCAGTGGGTTGTGAACATCAAATAGACATATTGAATTAAACAAACATCCTGTGGCTTTTGTTTTTTTTTTGACACGCAACGTTCCTCGTTCAAATGACAGATGGGAGTAATGCACCACTAAAGCCAGAGGGTGGTGGTAATGCTCCAAGCTGTTACCAAATGTCATGAAACAATAAAAGAAAAGAAGCAGTTAAATAAAATGCTTCACTACTTCAGAAATGGAAGAAACACTCAAAGCCAGAAGCCGTGACTGCAGCTTTTGGCTGTGGTTTGTCTGTTCTGGGCTACAGAGCAAACATGACACTGAAAAACAGCAGACTGCAGAAGAAAACCCTCATGATCTACAGCTATAAATAGACAGCTTGTAGATAGCAAAAACATTGATCTTTCTACTGCAACTCTGGGAAAACACACACACACATATACACATACATATATATGCACACACACACACACACACACTTTTTAATATATATATATATATGTATATAAAAACAAACATTTCAGCTAATATAGCCACTCAACTGCAAAAATAAAACATCAGTGATCAAACAATAAAATTGTCATAACAAAACTAAGTTTTCACAGATATGATCCTACATTCATAACACTGCATTTCTTGCCTATGTTGAGTTTTGGCTAAGCAATGAGGACAGTCTCTCCTACTGTGAAATTCTTTTTTGTTTGCATGGACTTTAATTTGTTCACGTTTATTTATTTATTTTTTTAATCTTTAAGCTATCAATGAAGATTTGGTGCTTACCTGATGGGCTCGACAAATGAGGTCCATGTCATGTTTGTGGAGGAATTTTGTGACAACGTCTGCACCGAAAGTGAAGGAGACGCCACGGTCGTTCTCACCCCAGCCCAGCACATCCTTATCTGGGTCCGCCCACAGCAGGTCGCACAGCAGGCCCTGGTCGGGCACATCAGTGGGGCGCATGACCCTTCGCACCTGCTCCATGGACTGGAGGTCTGGGGATAAGCCTGGAGAAGGTGAATACAGAGTTTAACATCAGCTCGATGTTTAGGATCAATGATAGTTCATTTCTAGAAGCTCTGAGGCATGTAACAAACTAAAAAAACAAAACAAAACAGGGGGTTGAGGTGTGATAGCCAATAACCCTTAGAATATGATATGCAAACATTTTTTTCTCTGATCAATGTTTGTTTGCTTTAAAAAAAAAAAAAAAATCAGGACAGCAGATGGCTGATTTATGATGGTTATGTTTTTTCCTGTCTTGGAATATAAGACATTTGAACATCACAAGATTACTTCATTAGCAATTTGAGATTTAATTATCTTTACAAAAAATTAGTAACCCAGAAACATAAATCTCAGGTTGATTAGTTATTATTGAAGTATTACCAAACTAAAGAACGACAAATTTCAATCCATAGAAGCAAGAAAATTACATGTACTCAAATTTTCTTATGTATAATAAATATTTAATATGAGGACACCAAGGAATGTGTTTTTACAGGTTTGTAAACTTTTAAATCTTGTTCTCAATAAACATGTAACTTTGAAAAAGTTGCATGTTTATTGATGCCGACATCAATACATGTCTTGTCTACACGATCAGTCTTAAGTGGCTTTTAATGCTTGAAATGTAAACCTGAAATATCCAGGACTCGCTGTGTTTATAATTTTGTCTAGACTCCCATGTCCACATTCAGACTACTGTCATTCTCTATACATTTCTCACACACAGAAATAAAACATATGTTTTAAATATGTAATCAAAAAAATAGGTCTTATCTTTACAGGTTTCTTTTTTGCCAAAAGGACTGTACAGAGTATAATCTTCTTAATCTTTTTATGTGGCTTTTCTATGCACCAGATATCTTAAGATTAATTCCCTACAATATTATAATAAATTAATATATATTCCATTCTTAATTGACATTACAACATGTATTGAACAAAAATCAGCACAGGTAGTCTGCCACTGTCAAAGTCATGGGGACTGTTTGTCAAAGTTGTACCTCTATCTCAAGAATATCTGCTGATACGGGGAAAAGGACATATAAATAGAGACAATCGTACGGCCCTTTGACCGTGATGTTGACAGAAACAACAGAGCAGGAGTGAGTTTGTTTGTGCACTACGGATAGAAGCCAAATTAAGTGTCTGGTGGGTATACCTCCATGGCAACAGAAGATCTTTTCATCGACAATCGCTGCAACAGGCAAACAGTTGAAGCAGTCAGTGAAAGTCTTCCATAGCTTGATGTTGTATCGCCTCTTACCTGTGGGAGAAAACCACAATTACTTGGTCACAATCTAATCTTAGTACCCATAAAACCAGCTGCACGTATTGTACCAGATTAGAAACACCTTTTACATAATCTCTCTAAGCAGGAGGGGCATGTGACTCACTGCCCATTCTCCCTGATCACACTCCTGAACCAGAAGCTTTGTGTAGTTAGATTTATCCAACTGTGCTTTTGTTACTGTTGATGAGCAAGTTTTCATGTTTAAAAGAATTCATTTTTACCATTTTTCAGCATTAATTTCTATGTTCATTTTATAAATGAAGCAAAACTTGAGTAATACAACCATAAAATGCAAAACTCTGAATAATCACCATCAAAACATGTCTAATAACATCTTGACCATATCAAATTCAACTGTGCTTTCTTCAGATGTTTCATCAAACTGCTAATAACTACAAATGTGTATTGAAAATTGCATGACTAATGTTTCTATCAGTGTGTATGTGATATTACTTACACTCATCGTAGAAGCCGTATATTCTGTTAATAGATGCACACTCATGATTTCCTCTCAGCAGAAAAAAATTTTCAGGGTATTTTATCTTGTAAGCCAGCAAGAGGCAGATGGTTTCCAGGGACTGCTTGCCTCTGTCTACATAGTCGCCCAGGAACAAGTAGTTGCTTTCTGGTGGAAAGCCTCCATACTCAAACAACCTCAGAAGATCATAGTACTGCCCATGAACATCACCTGGAGAGGTGAGAGAAGGAAGGAAGAAAAAAAATCTAATTTGTATTGTTTTGTTAGATAAATGCAAACCCTATAGTGGATCTTACATTCGCATTGACCTGCTCTTTTGTGATTAATCACACCTGAATAACTGCATATCAAAGGTGACTGAATGCCACTCGGATGCTGTGACTACGTGAAGTCACGTTTCCATTACGTCTAGATTTGTGCAAAATCAAATATCAAAAAAGAAATCCTCTTATGGAAATGGGTCTAATTTGAAAACGCAATTTGATAATCCACTTTATTACAAAAGTGCAATGGAAACACTTTTTGGGCATGTGCATGTTTCTGGCAGCGCTTAATGTGACATAGTCAGTCAATTTTAAGTAATCAAAATGTAATTTCCAGCTGTTTTTTTTTTTTTTGCCTCATATAATATAATTTTGTTATAACGCCACTTAATCATTATGCATTACATAAGGGTTTACCTTTGAATAAATATTTGAATGATCATCTGCTGCCTTCAGCATCCGACTATTTTCTCAACAGCAGTAGCACCAATTGCGATAACTTGTCAAAGACTGGAGATGTTTTTGTCCATCTTTTTCAAAGATAAGATTTTCTTTTTTGTTGTTTTGAAAAAAAGTCTCTCAGAACGGGATACGAGAACTACACTTATCCCTGCAGTCATACTTTTATCGTAAATCCAGAGTTTCGGTTTTCTTTTATGAACAAGTGTAATGGAAACGCAGCTAAAGACTCTTAATATGTTCAACAGGAGTCACTTGCATTCAAACTTCTGCTGCTCAGAAGCTTTGGAGACTCCACACAACTACTGAACTGTCTGAATCTACACAGAGACTGGTGGAGAAAACTGCATATTCTCAAAGACAAACTGCTTATGGTCTTAACATTTTAGTTTAGACTAATAAAACTACAGCTTGATGCGTTGTATAGCAGAGTGCAGACTACAACGTAAGCTGTATAGTTGTAGTATGAGGAATAGTTCAATCTGATGCTTAAGCATGAATTAAACTTCAGAGTGAAAATATCAAAGTTCATAAGTATCATCATCATGCTCCAAAAAAGATATATAACGCTTAACATTCAGCACATAAAGACTGATTCATATCACAAATAACCATATATCATTTCAGAACTCATCTGATCCAAAAGCAAAGCCTGAACTGGGACAATTGCTCGGATTTCCGACCTTGAATTTGGTGCGAAGATGATGGTGACTTTTGATGTGTCACAAATTTGGTAAAAGACAAATTTATTTTAAAGACTAAACAGGTCAAACATCAGCACAAATATCATACAACAGCACACCAGCACAAATTGCCAAGTAATTGTTCATTTTCTTGATAATACTACCCCATAACTAGCCAATATTCTGTCCTGCAACAAATAGTGTATTTATTTTGATATGTCAAATGGCAATTAACAGCATAAACTAAATTTAATCCTATTAGTTTTAACGCAGCACTTGAAGCTACAACAGCCATCATTACAAATGTTGCATGACCACACTTGAATATTCCCTGGAGCCTAAAAGCACACAACTCAAACTCACCACAAATCTTGAGGGGCGCCTCAAGTTCAAGCAGGATCGGCTGGCTGAGGAAGATCTCACGGGATTTGAGGCAGAGACCACGGATTTCATTCTCTGTCAGCTGAACATTTTTGCCAGGTCTGGAGCCTTTCACTTTGAGGTTAAAAAAAAAACAACCAAAAAATTTTAAAAAAGCGTTGAGCTTCAAGATAATAACAAGCAAACTTTGAAATTGATTTTGTTTTCAATTCTGGAGGAATTTAAAACAAAGGTATTTAGTGGTAAAGGTATTAAATTCTAAGTTTTTGCAGAAGACCAATATTAAAAGATCCTAGTCAACCATAACATTTATAGACCACTAACAAAATCTGCAAATCTCCCATCATTTAGCATGCAATTTCACTCTGTGAGGACATACAAGTCAAACACATACATGATTGTATGGTTTAAATTTGGACAGGCAGCACCTTCTACTTTGGAAAGCTAAAGATTCAGTCAAATTTATATAAAAAATCTAAGATGCTTCATCTTTTTTATATATATATATATATATATATATCAAAAAGAAATCTCTTCTGGTGCCAACAAGTCATCCTAAAGACAGGGGCGAGGGAATCTCCTACAGAAACAGATGTTGACCTCTAAACCTGTAAATAGCTACGATCAGGTTAACTCGTGACTTTCTGTTCATACCAAGAGTTTCTTATTGTTTTTTTTTAAAAAAAAAACAGGATATTCAGCATTTTCCATTACATCTATAAATATTATCATCCGATTGTTACCATCAAGAAAAACAAATACTTCACGACCACAGCTATAGTTGGGTAATAAACACATCATCTGGAAACGTACCCTTGTAACGTTTAACTCTGATATTTTGATTCTTAGTATTTCAGGAAAAAAAGCTCAAAAAGCAAAACAGTTAAAGCAAACCTCTGACTATTACACACTGCGAATTTGAAATAAGATTAAAAACCTAAATAAAAAAATAATAAATCACTCGAGTTTCAATGCAAGACTAACCATACGAAACCCCACAAACGTGTGAATACTTTCCTCGGAGTATTATAAAAATATGTATATATATATAAAACATTTCCATGGTACTGTACATGCGAGGACAACAAATGTACAATTTGTTCCGTTAAGGAGATTACTAAACAAACCAAAGCAAATCGATGCTCACGATCCTAATCTCGAGTTTCATTTTCAAGGCGCGAGAGATGATGTGGTTGCTGTGTTGCACTGGCGGCGGTCGTTGTCTTCCCTGTTAGCTAAAATGGCACCTCAAGTGAATAAAAATCCGTCGAAATACCGAGTCTTACCTTCCAACAAACGCTGTATAATGGAGTCGATGTTCAACTTGTCGGCTTCTGCCATGCTATTCCCCTATTCCGTTCAGGTTTTTGTAAAGCACTCCCACGAATTCAAGACGAAGTGACCGTTAAGTGGCTACCGAGTTACTGTTAGCTAAGCTAGTTTAGCGTTAATCGGCTAGCTGGCTAACCTTGGGGAATAATTGGCAACCTCAAAATTTGAGGTCGGGAGCTGAATTGTTAAAGTTGTGATGGCTGACATGTGCTACAGAAGCTCAAATAAGTTAACGACTTTACATTAGAAACTCGAAATTTCTTCTCGGTATTCTTATTATATCGTTGTCACCGCTGGCTCCACCGTAGCTATTAGCACCATGCCATCGAGAAAAAAAAGGCTTCAAGAGCGTTAGCTCAAAGGGAGGTTGAGCGGAAGTGGTCGAACTGCTTTTGCACTGCTATTGGTCCATTGCCATCAGTAGGCGTTGTCCTTAATAGCAAACCTTCTCTTGGGTGGATACTTGAAGTGTCTGTCAATATTTACAAAGTTAAAATCACAACGTAAATAAAAAAGGACAATCATTTTCGTATATGCCTGGTGTTTCAGCAGTTGTAAAATTAAGATTTTTTTTCAAGCGATGCGAGATAAGCCACATATCTCCACATTTACTGGAATATTTGAGTTTGGATGGCTTTGTATTTGTTGCGCAGTAAAAAAAGCAACACTTTACGGAAGTGACCACTAAGGGAAGAATTGATGACGTATTGGCATGACGCAATGCCGCAGCGCCTGGCAACAAGAACCGAGTGATTCATTCTAAAGTTGGGAGATAGCTTTGCTTAGTTTCTCAAAATAAACATGTCTCTGACTTGGATGGACGTGAAAATCTCTACTTTAAAATAACACATTTGCTTGTATTATATAATAATAATCAACCATGAAGTTGCTCCATAAAGATATTGAGAAAGATAATGCCGGGTGAGTGGCGACAGCTAATGTTAGCATGCTAACCAGCATGCTATTTAGTAGCTGTCAGTTAATGTGAACATAATTATCTGTTTTTCTTTACGCCAGCAGAAATATCAAGATTATTTTGTAGTTGAAGCGTGTAGTGTGAAACTTGAAATTTAGCTAACCTAAATGAGTCAAGATTGTAGCTTGAATTTTGCTTGAATGGCTGTACTTATAACACCATAAACAACTGTAAACCAAATTTTGTCATCATTTCTGAACAAGGCACAATTACAGCAGCACTATGAATGTTCATGCATAATTCTAACATTTGCGCCATCACCATAAAATAATGATCTGTCAAAAGCAGCCAAATATGGCACTAATGCAAAAGCTGAATTAATGTCTGCATGTACTTCCTAGTCAGGTGACTCTGGTGCCAGAGGAGGCAGAGGATATGTGGCACACCTACAACTTGCTCCAAGTTGGTGACAGCCTGAGAGCCTCAACCATCAGGTAACCATTAACTTCTATCATGTATAAGTGACAGCTGAGGCTATGTAGTGTGATATGACTATCTGGCTGTCTGAGAAAGTGTGTGGGGCTCATGATCTTGTAGCTGTAAGAACTTAAAAAAAAAAACAAAAAAGAAAAGAAAACCAGCACTTTTCACATAATTCTTAACTAGGTAATAGCAGTTATTTAAGTTGATTTTGTTCATTTTCCATAATTAACAGCTGTTTTTGTTCACATTTATTGAACAAGTTGATAGAAGTTTAATATTTCCATCCCTGTTTCATCACTTCAGCCCTTTTTTTTCTGCAACAGTTTAAATGGCACCAACTGTACATAATAAGACACATGTAACTTCTTCCATTTGATTAACACTTTGTTGAACATGTATTGATCTCATTGGTACAGATTTACATCTGAAGCCATATTCAACAGTACATTTGTGAAAAATAAATCTCAGTACCTTGAGGAGTCAGATTTATGCACATGCACTCACTGGCCACTTTATTAGATACACTCACCACTTTACTAGGTACACCAGGTGAACCTAATAAAGTGGCTTGTGCGTGTACTCTGTGTTCTGTTCCCTCATAGCAGCTCAAAACTGAACTGAACTGCCACTCTCGCATAAACAAGCACTTATTATTTATTATTATGCTGTCCTTTTTTGCACAATTATGCATTTTTGCGCATTGAGTTGCTGCTTAAATACAGTAACTGTTAAAATACTGTATTCACACACAGCAGTATTGTGACTGACATAATAGTCAGCTGCACTTTGTGTTGTCATGTCCTGCTGTGTTTTGTTGCACTGCTGTGTTGTATTGTTTCCTGTTGTGGGAACCTAAAGTCTTTCACCTAATTTTTTTGTGCACTCTGTGTAGTTGTGTCTGCACTGTGTAGTCTCGTGTTGTGTGCTTCTGTGCTGCATCAAAGAGGTCCTGGAGGAACACTGTTTCATTTAACTAGGTATTTTGCATATGGTTGAAATGACGATGAATACTTACTTGACTTGATTTGGATTTGCAGCAAAACAGTGACTTAAGAAAAGGGTTGTGCCACTAATTTTAAGTTAATTGTGGTATGAAATAAACAGAAAATGACCCTTTCTGTTTATATATTCAATTTGTAGATGTTCAAAACCATACAAAGATAAGTTTTACTACTTGGGTTACAAACACTGCAAGAAGCCCAATACTCACACGTTTCTATGTGTACATTTTTGCAGCAGTTCTGTTTTGTCTCCATTGTGATAAATCACTCAAACCTTATCCCCATATCCTAATTATTTTTGTAAACATTTTCTTGTAAAAAGGCATTACACATATTTTGGGCCACGATATGGTATTTTTACTCTTCCTCTCTTTTGCCGTGTAATGGCCTTACAAATACACTCACAGCAGTCTTAGGAAGTGTATACTCAGCCAAGCTTCATTTTAGGTTAAACTTTACTTTGCCTTCATTTAACTTGCCATGACACAAAGTGTGCAAGTTAGGAGGAGGAATGTTTCCAGTATGGTTCGGATGGCTTTATATCATGTAACGTTTAACAGAAGAAAAGATTTGTTTATAGATGTCAGTCTTTTAGTAAATGATTGTGATGATTTATAACTTTGCCTCTCCCACTTTCTGTCTCCAAGTAATGTACTGTGTTCTGATGTTCATCACACATGCTTAAAATAGACATAAATTTCACATTTTTTCTTCCTTGCTTTCACAGGAAAGTGCAGACAGAGTCTACAACAGGAAGTGTGGGCAGCTCCAGAGTACGGACTACTCTGACATTATGTGTGGAGACTATCGACTTTGACTCCCAGGCCTGCCAGCTGAGAGTAAAAGGCACGAACATCGAGGAGAACCAGTATGTCAAGGTCTGAGATTTCAAAGACTCCTAATTGAGTTTGGTTTGGATGATGAGGGTAAAGTGCAGATCTTATTTTATTATGCTTACATAAGCATATTACTGTCTGTTCTTTCTCAGTCAGTGGGTTGTGTGCATAAGATACCTTATAGATCTTTAGTGGTTATTGCTACCACAGTTAAAATGCTAAGGAAGGGTTTCAGTGGGTAATATCCTTCCACCAGTACTCTCATAATTCTGTTTAGACTTGTCACAATTAACAATCATGTAATGTCTATTCTATGAGACTTTGGCTATCATATCTGCTTGATCGTCGTAAAATAGCAGGACTAGACTTAACAGAAATGTCAAATTTCCATCTTTCTTTCAACCGTTTCATAGAGATGTTACCCGATTAATGACGACATTCTCTACCGTGGATGTGGCATAGCTGTCACATTCAGGTTTTGTCAATAGAGCTTAAAAGGCAAACAGAATAAAAATCTTCTTCCAATGAATGGCTGTTATTTTTGTAGAATAGCAGCCATCTTTAAACGAATCATATGGTTATTAGTAGGCTTATACTACAGTCGTGTAAACAAATGGAAAAAGACATTTAAACTGTTAATTAATTGTGGACCAATAATCATAAAATCCCTAATCCTTCTTTTTTAAGAAACACTGGTAACTAGGCCAGTTATTGTTGGCTGCGTTTTAACTGTGCTTTTATCACTCAGGTGGGCGTTAAGCATCTGACTCAATTCCAACATTGTTGTTACTCACTTAAAATAACGCTGCAGTATGTTCGTTGTCAGACCTTGATAACACAGTTTTGGTTGTGGCAACATTTATTAGCTCTCATTTTGTCAATGTAACCTCTTGCTTTCATTATTCCACTGGGTTTTAGCAGCAACGCTCGCTAGTTTATACGACTCAGAGAACGGCAGCTTGCTTTTCTGTCATGACTCCAGAGAAATGTTTTTCTCTTTTTGCATTGCGGGTGGTGTTTAAATGACAGCGGAGGAAGAAATCTTTTTTTTCTTCTTTAGATTAAAACTCAAACCCAACTGTTAAGTCAGATCCTAAAATAACTTTTTGTAAGTGAAAAGTCTGTGTGTATAGTTAAATAACTGTTTTATCAAATGCTTTTGTAACCTTTGATCAGGAAAATACCCCAGTCCCCTGCTGAGATTGATTACTGTGAAATTAGACATCTGACCTCTGACAGGATAAATAGTGCACTTTTTTTTTTTATAACCTTTAAAAAGATATGTTGTACAACAGTAAAAATATATCATAAAGCCATGGGTCAGTGTTTCAGCAGACCAATCAAAATCAGTGTTTTAAGCAGAGATTTAACAAAGGTCACTGAGTGCTGACCTGATCTCCTCGGGCAGCTCGTTCTACACTTTAGGAGGTTTGACAGAAAACGTTGTGTCTCTGGTCAACAGCTGTGCCTCTGGAGGAAATAGAAGTCCTCTTTTTCAAGATCTCACTTCACGAAAAGGCCCATTTGATAATCAAAAGTCAGATAAATAAGAAAATCACAGGCCTCCAAATGCTTTAGAAGTCAATAGTAAGATCCTAAAATCAATTGTAAAGAGTACCTGAGAGTGCAAGTGGCAAAAATAGTCATGGAGTTCTCTTTTCTGGTTCCTATTAAAAGTCTGGCAGTTCAGTTCTCTACAATCTGGAGCCACTTAATGGATTTTTGTTGGAGTTGAGTAAAAATGGTTGTTGCAGCAGTGAAGGCAGGAGGAGATTAAAGTATTTAAAATGACCTCTGTGCCTTTGAAAGGTAGATTGTATTTTTTCACCGATTTAAAAACATGATTGTACAACTGTCGTGAAATGCTGGTCAGGAAAGTGTCAAACCCCTCAGCAATGTTCTGTACTCCAAGTTTTATGTTTCCCCACAAGAAACTAGCAGATGGCAGAGTTCTTTAGACATTTGCTGGGAACCAATTATATCCATCCCATTTTTGTTTGATTGAAGTTGCAGAACATTTTGAATCGTGTAGTTTTTACCTTTTTGAATGCAGTCATCTAGCGAACCAGCAGACCAGGAACAGAAGCACTAACACGTACATGCAGCATATTTTATAGGAGACAAGTAGACATAATAGAAAATGTCAGGGCATTATGTGAACTAACAAAAGCTTCTGGATAATAATAGCGGCGCTTTTGTATTATGTAACCACTTTTTGACACAGTGGAAAGATGTTAGCTGGTCATAGATATTACACTTTGGGCAGAAAACTCCGGCTCTGGTCCCCAGGCTTGTTTGAAGAGAAAAATGGCTGTGGTTAAGTTTTGTTTTTTTCTTCGCAGATGGGGGCTTACCACACCATTGAGCTTGAGCTCAACAGGAAGTTCACTCTCGCTAAAAAGAACTGGGACAGCGTTGTGCTGGACAGAATTGGTAAGCAGTTAGACTCTGAAAACCACAATTACTGTAACCATTTGTTTCACTTACTGTTGCAGTAAATGTACAGAGTTTGTGTATTTCCTGGTGTAAGCGTGTACTTGAGCATCAACCGTGACCTCCAGACAGAAGTTCATGAGCTTTTAGCAACCGTTTACTCATTGGTCAAAAATTCACCATCTATTTTCTGGCTGTTGTTTCTTAATATTTGTCAGATTACAGAAATGATCAACTTTATTTATTTATTTTTTTTCTCAGCACAAACTCATTGAATTATAAACATTAAATATTCATTCTTTTACCACATAATAGTATTTCAGAATAAAACTGCATGTCCGTAGCATCCACTACCACAGACGGTTCATTTATTGTGTCACTGGTTACTCTTCAGAGCAAGCGTGCGATCCGGCACAGAGGGCAGATGTGGCAGCTGTGGTCATGCAGGAAGGTCTGGCCAACCTGGTTCTGGTGACCCCCGCCATGACTCTGCTCCGTGCCAAAGTGGAGGTCACCATTCCTCGCAAGAGAAGGGGAAGCTGCACTCAACACGAGAAGGTACCCACATGTGTTACAGTATGTTCGTCAGTGAAAGAAAACATGGTGAGCAGCTTTGAGATAAATTAATCTGAAACCTTCGGATATCTCTTAACGCCTAGTTTTGGATGAATTTGTCCTCATGCACTTATTGACTGCAAAAATCACTTTATTTTAAAAAACAAAAATAACTAAAACGCAACCATGTTACCCACAGTTCAACTTTCTTAAAATAGAAAACTCAACTGATAATATTAGATTTGTCTGAAACACATTTAGAGACAACAAATAAAAATAAGTTTACAATACAATTTTGCCTGATTGTGTTACAGCACGGTGGTTTAGTGGTTAGCACTGTTGCCTCACAGCAAGAAGGTTTCTGGTTCTACTCCCAGCAGGAGTCTTTCTGTGTGGAGTTTGCATGTTCTCCCCATGCTTGCGTGGGTTTTCTCCAGGTACTCCAGTTTCCTCCCGCAGTCCAAAAACATGTATGTGAGGTTGATTAAGAACTCTAAAATTGTCCGTAGGTGTGGTTGTTCATCTGTATATGTGGTCCTGGAGACCTGTTCAGGGTGTACCCCTGCAATGGGCTGGGATAGGCTCCAGCAGACCCCCATGACCCAGTAATAGATTCAGCGTGTCTAGAAAATGGATGGATGTTTTACAGCACAATTACTGATACATATTTAATACTTTAAAGTTATCAACAATAACAGGTTAGGTAGTAGATGTACTATTTGATGTCAAACTCTCTTCTTGCAGGCGCTGGAGAGGTTCTACGAGGCTGTGATGCAGGCAATTCTCCGCCACATCAATTTTGATGGTACTGCATACTCCTGTGCAGTATTTTCCTGTTTCTATTGACGCTATTGAACTTTTATATATTTGGTGTATCTTCTGCACCTTTTATGGAAAAAATTCTATATAATATTTCAGACTGAGATTTTGATTTCTCTTCCTCACCTTCCATCAGTGGTAAAGTGCATCCTGGTGGCCAGTCCAGGGTTTGTGAAGGACCAGTTTATCACCTACCTGTTTAAAGAGGCTGTACGTCAGGACAACAAGATTCTGCTGGAGAATCGACCCAAATTCATGCTGGTCCACTCGTCATCAGGTCATAAGTATTCACTCAAAGGTAGGAACTTGTGGTCTTGCAGTGAAACAATAAAATCTCATTTTAAGCTTAAGATTTAGTGACTTTTTTTTTTTTTTGTTTTTACTTTTTCAGAAATCCTTTGTGACCCCGCTGTGACAAGCAGGCTTTCTGATACAAAGGTGATTTTACGTGCTTCCATTTGCCGGTTTCGTTCATTCTCTTGACAACAAATGCTCCCAAGTTGAAAAACGAAGTATCTCTTCAAACATTATGCCATCAAAACGTTAACAGTCTGGAGAATATCTGCGAGAAACTGAATGAGGTTGCCTTTCCAAAAGATTTACTTGCAGGATGTATAAAACTGAAATTGTTAGTAATATGAACTTATAAATTGTTAACATGTACAACACCATAGCTGTTTCTGATAGATTACAGTCTCATCATAGTTTTGATCGACTGTTGGAGGAAAATGAAATAGTGTGCCTGATTAGGAATCTGCATGTTACTGTACAAACTAATGTTCATGTTTGTCTCTCAGGCAGCTGGAGAGGTTAAAGCCCTCGAGGACTTCTATAAGATGCTTCAGCATGAGCCTGACAGAGCTTTCTATGGGTAAGAGATGATGGACCAGCACAAGTAGTTATGACTCATTCACACTACTAATCAACAGTCTTTGTGTCTCTGAATCCTCACAGAGTCGCTCATGTGGAGAAAGCTGCTGAAGCCCTCGCCATCGACACCCTGCTAATAAGTGATAAACTGTTCAGGTACAAACAGCAGCTCATCTGTTTCCTTATCCACTCCACTGGTGACGGTTTGTTTTTACAGCCCAGCAAACTGGCTGTTTGTGAAACTTCTGTTCAGCTGGGGGGTTTTAACACACAGCTTGTATCATCAGAAGAATAAAAGTCAATCAGTTACTGAATCTTTTCAACATTGTAAGACATGTTTGTTTATATGTTTTGTGTGCATCCAGACATCAGGATGTCCCCACGAGGAGTCGTTACGTCCGCCTGGTAGACAACGTGAAGGACAACGGTGGCAATGTCAGGTAACGTTGGAAATATCGTGATTATCGGTGCCAACGATTAGCAAACAAGGAGTGAGACATTGTTGGTATTTTGGCATCTTTAAATATTTTACTCTTTATTTGGTTCCACATTTTTCACCCAGATGTTAAATTTTATGCTATTTGTCGCTGACTGTTTACATTTTATGCTCTTTGGTAAATATCCTGATAAATTTGATTATTTTTTTCCACTCAGGATTTTCTCAAGCCTTCATGTTTCTGGTGAACGTAAGTTTCAACCTTCATTGACTTAAACTAATGATGTCTTCAAAAACGTCAGTATTACTTGTATTTGTCGCTGAGTAAAGTGGAAGAAATACTGTAAATATTTTTCATACTAGTTGTAGAGCACCCTCAGGCTGTAAGGATGATCACGATGTCTTCTTTGTTTAGGCAGTAATACTATTTTTGGGGGTAATCTTAGATACTGAAATATATTTATAAGCATTTTGAAAGTGTCAAAGTCTTTTATTGGCACCAAATTTATTCAGAATTAATAGTAAGAGTATAATATGATCCAGATTGACTGATGGAGATCCCGTCTTGCTCTATTGTTTCTCTGATTTGATCACAATTTGTAAATTTCTGCTTGTCCAACAAATTTCTGAGGATTGGCCACAGATTGTTGATAAGATAAAGATAAAAGGAGTTCTGGATCTGAGCTCAGATCAAACTTTTCAATGAAATGATCCCTGAACCATTTTATCACTTCTGCTGCATCGTCGTGCTTTAAAACGCACAGATCGTCATCTAACTGCTCCTGTATCATGCTCTGCCAGCCCCAAAATGCACCTGAAATTGTATTTTTATGATTAAGCATGTGTTTTTATGCCAACAGCCTTATTTATTGTATAATTAAGTACCTCTGTCCAGTTTACAATAATTTAGAAACAAAGTGAATCATCACCACGGGCTTAAGCAACAAGACCTGGGAATCACTGCCAAAAGTTTTGGCCACGACCGCTGAGTGAAAACGCTCCACAGACATTGTGCGGGATTTATCCTTATTGTTACCTTTGTTTGGGTAGAAACCAAAATAAAACTAAGACGACGCTGCGTAGGGGGGTTACAGTGGTGCAGAGATATGACTGCTATCGGTGATCTTGCTCTGCGTTTATCAAATATTATCAATTTGCTTCAAAATACCAAAATAAATATCTTGTTTCCACGTTTTGTTCCTGTTGCTTAAAAAATGGTTAAATAGCTCAAATCTTTTGGAAACATGTTTTCACACTGTTGATCTCTGAATTTTACTTTACTGTTTAAGCTTTATAAACCCTCATTGTTTACATTACTGTATTTTAGTTTGTCATTTAGTGCATTTCTTCTCTTAACATTTTGTTTTTATCTCAAGAAAAAAAATCCCTTTAAAGCATTTTACCATTATGATATTAGAGGTTAAGAACTTGACTTAGATTTGTATTTTCCTGTCTGGTGTTTTTCTGCTTTATGGTTAATTTACGTTAAATTAAGCAACATTATTTACTGACATAGTTGAACGAAATAAATGAGCTCGTCACCACACGTGAAGTGAAGCCTGAGTCAGTTTTTATTGATGGCTATTCAGTATAAAAGTCCAGAACTTCTTCTACTTTGTCGGTGTTTGTTGATTTCTCCTCCCCTGTCTCCCCAGAACTGACCCAGCTGAGCGGAGTAGCTGCCATCTTGCGGTTTCCCATCGCTGACCTGTCAGAAGCAGAGGACGACAGCAGCTCAGACGACGACTGATCCACGCCCACGGACCGGACCCCGTCTCACTGGGAGGAGGGCCCTTCACTGTCACAAATAACATGACACCGCAGTCGTTCTGTGCGTCGTCGAACAATAAAAGCTGCTGCATTACAATCGAGGCATTCGACTGTGACAACATTCGCACCTCTTCAAAATCTAACACACGCTTTTCTGATGCGGCCATACTTGCACGTGATTGGATGTGACGGGTTCGAAGGTGATGGTGGTGAAACTCAGAAGAAAAAAAATCAATTAATGGGAACGACAAGAATGTAACTTCAGGTGCCAAAAAATAAAAACATTAACTTTGTAGGAGCAGATAAATCAGTGATTTTCCTTTTTTCCCCAAGTGTACATACAACTTATCTTTCTTGCTATTAAACAACTGAAGCGTGCGTTTACTTCTGTCATTTACTTTTTCACACGAACAATCCTCATCATGCACGTATCAAAGCTGAACAAAAATATAAAAATATATTTATTACATAGTTATTTCATCATCACCCTAAAGCTATCCCTCCACTTAGCACAAAACAAAACAAACTACTGCATGCCATGCTACAAGTCAAGTATGCTCAGGATATTTAGTTTGGTAAAGCACTATCAGAGTCCCACGGTTGCATCGCTGGTGATTCTTTTGCTTCTTCTCTGCAAGAAGTTTTTTAAAAACTCCCCCAGTGAAGAATTTGAGCAGTTCGGATTAAAGTGCATCTTGCAGCAGCCTCGAGCGTCACTCAGCAGGACACTGGTAGCTCTTGATCCAGGCCAAGTCCTCCATCGTGCCCCAGTGCAGGTAGATAATGGAGCAGATAACCATCACGTGCATGATCTGGTGACTGTTACCCCAGTTGTCGAACAGGCCTGGGCTGAAGCGCTCGGGGATCTGGATGATGTTGACCAGCCCGCCTAAAACAGCCAGAGAATCCATGATTACAAAGAGTCGCAGCGAGTCCGGGCTTCCCACCCCGTTTCCGTAAACCCTGAAGAGGAAGAGGCTGAAGCGGAACAAGGCCTGCCAGACGAAGGCCCTCAGGCGCAGGACGTTGGTGCGGGCTGTGGTGGCGCAGTAGATGCCGTAGGCTGACAGGAGGATGTAGAGCAGCAAGGCAGTCTGTTGCAGGGCGGGGTAGCAAAGGAGGGTGATGTAAATGATGGGAAGTGCCCCTGGAGAGACGGAAATAAACATCTTGTTATTTATGCTTCTGACGTTTTTAATTTTTTTAGAATAAATTCATCAAAGACTTTAACCTTTTGATGCCTGATGTTGCATATTTGATATATACCCATCTGAGACCTCTGTAGCATCCCCAGAGTCAATATAATAATAAGATTTGAACAATTAAAAAAATTCTAAAAAAATAGATACACTACATAGAAATATAAAAGAAATTACCTAATGAATTCATAGAAGAACAAAAAAAAATAGAAATCTTTTAAAAACAGGGTTGGGACTATGTTTTATTGCAACATATTTTAAACACTTTAAATGATCAAAATTATAATTTTCTGTATTATTTCATATATCAGGCATTAAAGGGTTAATCCAGACAAAACTTGATCTGATCCAAAGGAGCTTTCGTAGCCACTTACAGGTCTGTATTTTTTAAATTCTTGTACTCAACAAGAATCACATTGCATCATTCAGACCTCAAAATAAATGTTTAAATCTCACACTGGTTCTTTTTTTTTGCTCATGCATAAATATCTGCTCCTCATCTTCCATCTCTCTAAAGCCTTCCCCCTTAATGCCAACTTTCCTCTCACTGGTCAGAGCTGTGATCGTAGGCGCTTCCTCTTTGTCTTCCTAATGTGAATAAATGACATAATTCCTCAATTTTAACTGAATTCATTAGTAGGAGGTTTATTACATCATGGTGGATTAAATTGATCATTTTTTACATATTGCCCTCATAACATAGAAAAAAATAAATGTTTCCTGGCAAGAAAAAGGTAATTTAGTGAAATTAAAACTATTTTTTCTTGATGAACAGTGTGGTGAAATACATTAAATATTTATACAACTAAAGAAGACTGTTACAAGACTTCAAGGAGAGAAGTGTGATTTGACTTTAGAGGTGCCCCGTTCCTACATCCGGTATCATGTAGATACAGATATTTGTAGTAGAATATTGATATATTTAGAGTATTATTGACTCCCTCTCAGCGACATTACCCAGCGTGTTAACCAGGCAGACCCCGAACATGTCCAGGGAGAGCAGGGTGTCGTACACGTGTTCTCCTCCCACATGGTTCATGAATAAGTGGTAGACCACCGAGCCGATGGTTGGGCAAAGGCAGGCCAGGTAGTGGACCACGCATATCCAGGTGCTGTCCACCTCCATCCAGGGAATACTAAAAGGCAGCAGCACCAAGAAAAGGAAGAAAGGAATGCCTGAGGTGAGATCAAAGAGGAGAAACTGGGTTAGATAATAGCAGAAACTCTACATTATACAAATATTTTTATGACTGAAAAAAAAATGAATAGAAATTTGGATATCACTGTGATAGTTTAATGGTTAACATCTTTTATGGTCTAGCTAAATGAAAATTGTCTCTGACAGACAAAAGTTGTGGAATTAAATAAGCTGAAACTTTCTCATGATTTAAATTTTTTTTAATAAAACTTATTTTGCTTTTTTGACTCTAAAAATGTTAGTGGATACTTGTTAGAGGAGCCTGTTCAGTTCCTTGCAGCTAATAATGTTCACTTCCTCTTAGTAAGAGTGTTAGCCTTAATTAACTTATGGGATGGCCCAGGAGAAAAAGCCTTCGGAAGTTCAAGGCTTTACTGTGGGTTTTGCATAATTTAAGTCAAACTACCATTTTTAAATCCTAAAGACAAATTTTAAGCATATCCCAAAAAGTCACCAATCTTAAACCTGAGCCCTACGTTCATGAGCTTCCAGGAATCTCTGCTCCAGATATATGCAGAAATTTACAGCTGAAAAGCATCAGAAACCTTTAAAGACCTGGTTAACTGCCAGATATTTCCAACACAGGGATTCCCAGGGCAGATTACTGCTAATACTCCATATCCTCATTACACTCTTGTCAAGGATGCGTGTAACTGGGCACAAGTGAAAGTAGCCAACATGTGGTGACCTGTTTATTTTGCACAGCCATCATATAATTTAATAGGATAAACGCACGTGTTGTGAATAGATGCATTTCAGTTGCAGACGCCTGCATTTTAATTTTTAGATCAGAATAGCTCTTATTGGAGTGGATCCCTGTGGAAAGAGTATTTGAGATGAAAGGCAGTGGAGGTGTCATATCTGGACTTACCATGAGTGTAAATGTTTCCTAGCTCATTGTGCATGTAGAAGAGGCTCCGGAGGCACTCCTGAGCTGTGGACACAGGCCGGTAACCAGTTAGGACATATTTGTTGAATTGTAGGTGTGAAGGAGCCTTTGCAAAGTCCAAGAGCCGCGGTCCTTGGTAAAGCCCCATAATGACTTCCTGCAGGCACCACCCTCACATTTATGATGCTACAAGTTCCTCTAAGTTCACATCCCGTCACAGAGGCTGCGCTCAGGATTCGGAGACATGGCTTTGACCATGACCAGCAGGAAACTCTTGTCCCCGAGACCCATCATCGGACAGCTATAATTCAGATCAAGCAACCTGTAGAGCTCACCAAGTGGCATGGTATCAGTTGGACCAATCAGCAGAGAGCTTTTACTTCTAATCTGGGGTAATCCTTGAAAAAAGCCATGTGCACCGTTGCAGCTTCTTGTCATTGTCAAGAACCACCTCACGCTTCAACTTAACGGTGTATTTAAAAAAATAAAAATAAAAATACAGTTCACTCTTTACATGTTGGAAATAATTTAGCCACATTAAAATAGACTGGATTAGAATAGACTGGTTTTCTGAATGCCTCCGACTTCACTGGAACTGGGAATACTGTGTGTCAGAACAATTTGCATATTAAATATGTTTACATATTAAATATGTAAGATACAGATGATGACAAAAGGGACTCTTTTTAATGGTTTTAATCAAATACTGTACAATAATAAACAGGTATTAATTCAATTACCTATGGAAAATAAATTAAACTGAATTATGACAGTATTTTTGCAGAAATAGTTTGACATCCTAACAGAAACGACGGCTTCAGTAAAAAATAAAGCTCTCGCGCAGCGGACAAGCTGCATTTGTCCAACAGTTTCTTTGCACACAATGAACAGTAAGTGCAGGACTTAAAACAAAAAAAAAAAAAAAGATGCATGGGAACAATAAAACAGAAAAAAAAAACCTAAAAGTGAAGTTTAAATAGTTCATCTATACACTTAAAAACGTAAAACTACCTATTTGAGAGAGGAAAATAAGAAATGTACAACTTTGAAACAATCAACCATCAAACAAGGGTAAAACAGAATATGCTCGTTCCTTCAGAAACCTGTTGGGTCAGCCTGCAGAGAAAGAAAGAAAGCAAAAAGATCAGTGGGGAGAAAAATACACGCCAACTTATTTATTTCGACTGTTCTTACCTTGATAGCCACGATTCCCAAGAAAACCATTCAAATCATGTTTGCCATCATATTTCTTTGCTCCTGAAGACACAGAAACATGCAACGTCATTTCATTCAAAAATGTTTTATTTATTTTAAATCTAATTATGTTAAAATGTTATTCTATTCAATAACACTCTACAGAGATAAGAGCTCTTTTTAATGACTATTTAGAGGAAATGGACCACTTTTATATCTGTATGCAAAATTTTAATCTGGAACCAAAAGGTGACTTTGTGAAACTATGACTTGTCTTTGATATACTTTGGGATTTTTGTGCGCTTAATAACTAAAACTTATTATATTGTAAAAAATGTGAACTTTGGTTGCGCTAAGAGATAGATTTGCTACCTGCTGGCATTAGCGTCATATTAAACATTCAATACTAGGAATGTGATTTTATATTCTTGGTAATTCTTGTCAAGAAAGCAAATATTTTCTTTCCCAAAATTACAACCTTGTGATATTGGTGTAGTACTCTAGAAAGTACTGTGAATGGCATTTAAGCAGCTACAGGCCTTTCAAACAGCTTCTCTATATTCATACAGCCTTTTTAAGGTGAAGAAAGTTGTATATTTAGTGTATATTTGTACTTGCAGACATATGCAGGGCTTATCTGGCTCCTCAGGGAGAAAATAGGAAACATACTCAAAGATCTGTTAAAATCATTACACCACTACTTTGGTGCTCTCTGACGTTTTAAAATATTGTATATTAACCATGTATGAAAGCTTACAAAAGGTCGCTTCATAGACTAAATTTTGAGGCAGCAATTTCTGCAATGCTCAAATTCAGGTCTTCTAGCTTTCAGGCCCTGAGCAGGAGACAAATATGTCCCAGATTCCAACATCTTAAAGAATATAAAGACTTCTGAAATGACCTCCTACACACAGACACGCATGTTTTTTGTTCTTTACACACTCCATCTTGCACAAATCTGACCCCCTCCGGGACTTGCCTTGTGGATGGAAATGCAGTTTAAGGTGCTGCTGAATATGTATCTGACGGGGCAGCTGCTGCGGGTCATCCGGTTGCTCCGACACCTGAGCCTCTCCCAGAGTTTCTGCAGCTGGCGCAGACTCGAGGAGGCTGCCTCTGCTCTCCGAGTCGGGTCCGTCCTGGACACCTTCTCCAAGCATCTCGTCAGGTGTGAAGTACTCCAGAGGGACTGAAGGGTTGGGGCTGGGAGAGGGAGCAGCAGGAAATGCAGCAACTAGGGGGAAAGAGAGAAGAAAAAAAAAAAAACAGAGTAAATGTGAACTTAGATTTCAACGTTTTGGTTATTGTCTGTTTTTTTCTTTCACGAATGTTTTTGCATTACCTTCTTGCTGCACCTGTCCATTTATATAAGCCACATTTTCTAAAATTGACAATTAAATGATAAATATTTAACTGAATGCGGTGGAGATGCAACAGATAAACATGCAAAAATACATGCCGTACTTACCATATCTGTTAACGGGTACCCCCCCTCCTTCAGCTCCAAGTGCTGGAGTGGGCACAACTCCTTTTACTAAGAGATGAGAAGTAAAAACATTCAACAGTCAAATGAAGTCGAGTTTCATTTAAACTGTGATAATCTCAGAAAGAAACCAGTTTGTGTGACACACCGTAGGATTTTTCAGCTGAATTTGGCTCCAGAGGCTGAGGGTTGTAGGCTAAACCAGCTGTATATAATAAAAGGCAAATAATTCAGTTTTACATTTCTGTCCAGAATGATTTAATCACGTCAAAAATATATTCTCCACTAGGTTTACCTTCAGCTGCAGACTCGAGAGGCTGGGATTTGTAAGCTCCCTGTTTATCTGTTGAAGGTTGACATGGAAACATTTAGGTTTTCTTTCCCTAAAAGGCAGGAAAATGGGAACAAAAACACAAAGCAAATATATGCAAGAAATAATGTTCTGTACCATATTTCCCAGACTGTGCTTCACTTCCGAACCCAAGAGTTTGTGGTGCATATGGAGCTTCTTGTCCACCTATTATGGCCAAACATAAAGATGATATTTCAAGTCAGAAACAAATTACAATTTAAAAAAAAAAAAAAAATTGTCACCATATTTTTCTATCGACATCCCGTTCGGTCCAAGGCCAACCGGTTCAGACTGATATGATGACCCAGTCAGACCTGGATGACAGGAAGCAAAAGACAAGATTTATGCATAAATGAAGTTTACATTTACTTCTTCCTTTCAATTCGGACATCAAAGTCATCTTAAAAAGATAAAGTCTATAAAGTGATTACTTCCTTTTAAAATTGTGACTTAAATAGTTTACAAGGCTTTTTGAAAAGTCCCCCCCCAGGTTTATTGATTTAAGACCGCAGCTATTTTCATTAGTTGGCTGTTTGTTCTGCTTTATTGTTCTCAGAAGAAAACCAAATCGGCACATTTCCCAAAGGGTCGGTAAGAGTTGCCCTTCAGTGTTTTTACCGTATTGGCCAGAGGATTTAGCTTCAGGTCCAAGCCTGGCTTGTTGAACCACATAAGGAGGTCTTCCATAACCTGCAGAAGATTCAGTGAGGAACAGAATCATCAATGAAACCTTTAAACCCGGTCTCAAATCCCATCTGAGCTCACCATATTTACCGGGTGTGTTTCCTTTACTGCCAACAAGCTGCCCACCGTTGGGTAAACCACCATATCCTGACCGCAGATGGAGAGAAACAGTCAAACTCGCACAACAAACCGGCATTTATTTCATCATCCATTTAGTATCTTGTTTATCCCTGAACTGAATCACACGGACCGTAATTTTCAGGCGCAGGAACCCCTCCCATGCTAGCGCCAAGACCACCTGCAAGTGTGTTTAAATTTATATCTAAAAATCAAGGTTTTCATTGCTTTGTTGAACATGATTTAGCATTTTGTGAATTCTGAAGACAGTGACGTTCTCACCATATTTTCCAGGTGATTTGCCTTCACCTGAAGGGCCATAAGGGTTAACTCCATAACCTGGAGAGAAATGAGACAAGAAGCAAGGAGAACATTCAAATTAAAGTTAAACTGAGTTTATGTGTGCATTAAGCTGACGAATGCAGACATGCCATAGTTTCCTGGAGCATAAACGCCTGCGCTCATAGGCTGCCCCCCAAACTGCTGTCCACCAATACCTGAAGCAGAGTCAACAGATTCAAAACGATTAAACAACAACTTAATAAGTTCAAGATTTGTGTACTGTAATCTCACATACTTAAAAATCTCTCTCTCTTTTTTAAACTCCACTCACCATATTTGGTGTTTGATTTCTCTGAACCCACTCCAAGTGTCTGACTACCAAAAGGCGGGCCACCCAAACCTTAAATATGAACAAAAATCTCTGCTTCATTTAAAAATGTCAGTTCATCTTTCCTGAGACGATTTTCCAAAAGCTTTATGTCAGACAACTGACCATCATACATACCACCATACATGTTGCCTAATTTTCCATTTGGACCCAGATTAGCAGACTGAGGCTCAAACTGACTCTTTCCTGAAGGAGAACGAAGGAAATATAATTATGCACGTGCACTGTTATACTTTACTGCTTCATTTGAGGATCCACACAAAGTTCACAGTTGTAGCATCAAAAGTCTGGCTATATACGGTTCTGTTATTTCTCTGAACAGGTCACACATGCTGGCATGGCCTTACCATCCAGAGCAGCAGGAACCACTGGAGCACCATTGAATGGAAGCTGTCTGGTACCACCTGCAGGATCCGAATCCATGGGTTACTTTCACTATAGTTGCTATGTTTTGCTTTAATGAAAATTTCATCTTTATGCAACGTTTAATTTGAACTGTAAGCTCATTTATCCCCCATGTGATACCTGATTTACCATCAGCAGTGGGCAAACCCTGACCGAGACCTGGGGGGGAAAAAAAAAAAAAAAAAGTTGAATTTTGCTATAATTTGCACTCATGCTATAACTAAACTAAATTATATACAGTTATATAAACACAACTCTGTACTAAATCATGCCCTCACTTGCATAGTCAGGCTGGGCACCTGCACCATAGCCGTTTCCATACGCTGCAAAAAAGCAGAAGGTGCTCAGAACTTAGTCAAGCATGATAAAAGCCTTCAAATATATTTATACAAATTATATTTATACAAATATATATATACTTCAAAAATATTTAGTTTTTTTTCTGTAAACACTACTACCTGATTTAAACTTTGTTTCACATGCATTAACAGTTATACATATACATATATATATATATATATATATCTATATATATACATATATATACATATATACATATATATACATATACATATACATATATAT
>JAOWBL010000011.1:3382163-3405591 GCA_028564865.1 Zenarchopterus dispar | reverse complement strand
TATGTATATATATATATATATTTATATATATATATGTATATATATATCTGACATACATGTACATATTTATTTATTTATATACATATACACACACATATATACATTTATAATTTCTTTCTTTATTTTTTAGGAGGTGATCTCTCTCGGCCGGAGTCGGAGGCAGGATTTTAGTGTTTCGCTTGAATGTTTCGTGTTTAGTGGCGTTGACGTGGAGCTGCTTCACCTACTGAACCAGGAAGACACCGAAACTCTGAGAGGAAACGGCAACGCGCGTCGGAAAGGTGAGTCTGCACCATAAACCACGAACCATGTGGATGAGAGAATCTTTCTCGCTTCCTATTTTCTCATCTTGTATCATATGTTGGGAACGGAAACAGACGTTGTGTCACGTTTGTTGTTGTAGAGACAGACGAACTTTACCGCCTTCAAAACAGCTGACGGTGTGGTATTAATGGCGCTCGCTTTGGCTCGTTTCCAGCAAATATATGACACTTTTTCATTATTATAATGATTTTTTACTTTATTTTATAGAGGAATTAAGTTTTACTCTTTTAATGTTATAGATGTGGAGGGGTTCGCTTGGTGAACATAAGAAACAGTTTTTGTCCTTCAGTGTTGTGTTACAAACAACTTGTCGATATTACTTCTTCACAAACAAAATTATGCCCACAGCAGACATTAAATGCGGAAGCAGGCTGAACGCTTGTGTTTTGTCATTCTTCGGTGTGTCTGGCAGTCTTGTCGCTTCTGCTTCGAGCACCCTGCAATGTTGAAATGAAGATTGATGAAAAAGTCCTCAGCTATTTCGAGTCCTGCAACTCTCCAGTGGACAAAGAGGGCTACCTCTGCAAGAAGGTAAATCCCAGTTTTGAGCAAGTCCACTTATTGTCATATTCTTTAAAAAAGAAAACACAATTATATTTTTGACTTTTTTTTGGAAATGGAAACTATAACAACACAACAGCTAAATGGAATCGGTGAAATAAAAGTGCATAAAAGATATGTGTCTGTTAAAAGTGTCATTAGAGTGATGCAATACTTAGAAAGAAAATATTGCCTGTTTCCTAAAAGTAGTTGTGTAAGAAATTGACTCAGTTGACCACAGATTTGTCTCCAAGGGTGAGATAAAGACTTCCTATCAGAAGCGCTGGTTCGTGCTGAAGGGGAACCTCCTCTTCTACAAGGAGCGGCCAACGGACCGGGACCTGATAGGAGTGATTGTTCTGGAGGGCTGCACAGTCCAGCTGTGCGAGTCCGAGGAGCAGTTCGCCTTCTCTCTGGTGTGGAGCGAGGCGGGCCTGCGGACGTACAAGTTCGCCGCAGAGGACCAGGCCAGCCAGGAGAGCTGGATCAAAGCCCTGCTGTCAGCCAACCACAGCTACCTGGCCCTGCTGCTGGTGGACATGGAGAAGAAGTACCAAGGTGAGACACAAGGGAGGCTCACAGTCTTCATCTTTCTGGGGGAGAAAGAGTGTAACCTTTGTTCCAGAGAGCAGCTGCGCCATGTCTTGCATCACTATTTACAGCCTCTGGACCAAATACCATGAACGCTGTGGTACGGGCCAGACGGGCGTTTATGATCTCATGTCATCTCTCAGTTTTAGCAAATATTAAAACTCTTGTCCTAGAAAAGCCAGTTAGCACAGGGCCACATGACTATTTTATTCATTATAGATGGTTCCTTTTTTTTTCTTTCAAGAAAACAGAGTACAAACAACAGTTAGACTTTCCCATAACCATAATATGTTGTCTTCCTTGAGATAAACACTTTATATATATATATATATATATATATATATATATATATATATATATATATATAGAATCTGCAGATTCAAGACAGTTTTTGTAATTTTAACATAATTTAACTAAGATTTGGACTGGTTTGACATCAGTCTGGTGGTTTTGTAAATAACAGATCAGAAACAAAACCCAAGTGCTTTTACTCCTTCCAGGTAAGACACATCTTGCTTTCCCACTCACATGAGTTAAGCTTTGTAAACAGCGTCAAATCTCTGAGCTTATGATATTAAGGTTTTGCGCTCTTGTTTGAGAGTCGTTTAAGCTGTTTGGAGGCAACAGCACTTCCTAGTCACTCAATCCAGTCTCACGCCGACTGTAAAGCTCTGGTTCTCTGAGAAGAGAGAGGTAACCATGAAAGCAATGTTTTATTATTATTATTTTATTTTTTTTTCCACTCTTGGGAGAGTTTGTTGTATCACATTTATGACTGCAAGGACCTGTTCACAAACACGTGTTTAAAGTAGGTGTACGGGTTAGTTCTGTGCATCTCACCACAGACAGAGTCTGGTCTCACAGCTGGAACTTGTCAACTACTTTTATTTATCTTTCTGCTAGAAGTATATATGGCACGTTTGCATTTATGTTGCTGCTGTTTTGATGGAAATAAATGTAGCATAATTGTCACCTAGAGCAGAAGAAGCACGTTTTACACTTGTGTTGAGAAATGTTTTTGACAGGAGCGTCAGGACAATTTAAAAAAAAAAAAACACTTTTTTTTTTTTTTGATCAAGGTGTTGCAGATTGTCACATTACATTGTGGATGTGATTAAAAGATGCGTAGACCGTTAGTCTGTTTAGTATAATCTATCCAAGCTCACATCTTCCACCCCTTCTGCCTTCAGGGTAAGTGTTTATGTTTTTGCAAAGCGTTGGGTTTGAAACCATCAGTCAGATCTGGCAACACCGACAATGACCAAGAAACAAGAAGTAAAGCTGGAGGTCTCAGACGAGTATTTGATGGTTTGATCACTTACTACTATTGTTGATGACTCGGCAATCCCCTGCAAAACACAGGTAACTTTAGCAGCTGTTAACTGATCTCTTTCTCTGATTTTTATTTTATTTTTTTTCCCTCAGATGCCTTAAGTGCGTATTCCAGTGAACAGAGTAAAACATTCACGATGCCAAACTTCAACAGAACAGAAGTAGACTACCAGGCAGCCTGCCTGAACATGCGCTCTTCAACCCTGTCTTCATATCCACAACAAGCTGCCGGAGCCGGCCCGAGCTTCGGTCCGCTGCTTCAGCCTTCAACCGTTTCAGCACCCAGAGCGGCCAGTAAGAGATCTCCGAAAATGTGGCCCAAGAAGAACGCGAATGTGGCACCTGCAAACGCCCCTGCTCTGCCGATGGCGGACTGGAGCGGACTGGAGTTCTGTGTGGGCACCAAGGAGGATTTCAGTAAGCTTCATGAAGATTTTGGAAAGGAAGTAAAGGAACTTATTGCTCAGTGGTCAACCAGAGCACACGTTGGTGAAGCTGTTAAGGAGGAAAATTTGATAGATTTCGGATAGTAAATGTAAAAATTTAAACATTCATGTTAAAAAGAGTACTTTTCATTATCGAAAAGCTACACTGTAAATATACAGCATACCAGATCAGATAGTATGAAGATGTTTTTATATATTTTATGCTGAATAGGATTTTTTTTTTTTTTTTTTACTTGTCTTTAATTAAAAAATATCTTTCTTCTCATTGCAGTGGAGTGATTTCTTCATAGGATGTTTTGTAAGGCCTTACAACATAACTGCCAACTGAAATTATTGCTTCAAACATCTCCACTCGGGCTGACAGTTTACAAGAAGTTAATCCACTTCTGCCTGCCACTCAATAAGAGTTTAACATTTTCATTTAAAAAAAAGGCACACCTGCACAACACCTGTCCTTAAGTAAGACCATCTAAAATGTGCCACAGTTAAGTTTTAATTGAAAGCTTGAGTGGTTTCAGAATAAACAAACAGGTCGGCTCGCTAAATATTTAATATCAAATTTAAGGATCATTCGGTTTGTCTACCAGTGGCTGCTGTGGCTAAAAAAAGGACTGGTGGATGTATGGCGGTGAAGCAACCCCACAAGGGGGAAGTCTGATAAATTTTAGTAGAGAGTCAAAATGGCTGAGAAAGAGAATGGTGGGGGGTCACATATCTATTTCAGTCTGTACAGCTGTCTTGTTTTATTGGTCTTTGACTTTGCTTGGTCTGTCTAACTCTTGTCTATTTTCATCTACAAAACCCTTACCAGTAACTGAACAGTAAGTCCGTATTTTAACATTCACATGAAACGCTCCCACATTAGAAGAATTCGGTCATATTTTGCCACGTGAAATATTCGCCCCACAAGAGAGCAAAGTCGCAGTATCAGCTCACGCTGCTGCTGGGTCCACATACATGCCTGAGCTGTATAGTAGCCTGATTGATGGCAGCCTATGGAGCTCATATATGGAGATAGGTGGGTGGGTGGGTGACTGTCCTGTTCTAAAGCTGGGAACCTCCAGGAGCAACCAAAATTAGTGCATCCATGATGAGAAAGCTGCTCATTTAGGCTATTCATCATTTGCTGTTTCTCATCACAGATGTGACTTATTTACCACAGAAGAAGACATTCACAGGAGCTGAAGTCAAAGAAAAGAAGAGAAGCATCTATTCAGCTTTGAACAATGAAACAGCTTTAACTCCCACAGCTATGACCTTCTCATTCACAAAACAGCATGAAAAATCAATAAAAACTTTTTAGAAGGGGTGATTTTCTGAGTATTGATCATTTTGAGTAAAATGTGATGTAAAGGGTTTTATGTCTTTCTCTACCAAATGTAAAGGTCAAAAACTCAGCATTTCCCTCTACAGAGACAGCATTAAAGGTTTGTTTTCATTTCTCATTGATGCACCGTCACCAGAGGATGAGTTGTGAAGTCATCACTGGAGCAGGTCCAGCCTTCATCAGCCAACTGTTTTCAGGTGTCATTTCTGTTTATATAGCCTGATAGTAACTACTGATGTGGTGGCAGACACACACCTGACCTATCATTTATACAGCTGATGACTTCTGGGCATGTTAAAAGGAAACATGTTGGGCAGCGAGCAGCTCAGCTGCAACAGTTAATAGAAAGCAGTAGTCAGGTTGAGTACAGGATAAGTGATCAATCTGTGTTTGTAATCAGGGAGAGATGCTGCCAAGAATCACTGGGCACTCATCCAGCACAATGACTGAAACATTAACAGGAATAGCCGCAACAAAGGCAAAGAAATGAGCTATCGGGGTAACTCAAATGTCCCTCAGCATGTCCCGTGTGTCCGTTTGGCCTTATTAGTCCACATATGACACTAAAGTCAGGCCTGTCTGTTTGGCATTGAATTCACCTCATTCCAAGACTCCTGTAGCCTATTTTGGAGTGTCAGTAAGATGATATGTTCACTCACCTCCTCGCTCCTCCCTGTTTCTCTTACTCTCCTTCAGCTCTGCTTTCCTGCCAAACCTGATGGTGTGGCTAAAGTTAGCCCCCTTGGGCTAATATATAAGGCCCCAAGGGGCCAATACATACATGTCAGTCACATCGGCTTGGCGTAGGCTTCTCTTCTTGACCACTAACAACCCAAGAAACTTGAGAGATGGTGAGTGTGGGCGAATTCCTTGGAAGACCAATCTCTAGGATGCAGGATCTTCTCGACTTTAAAAACCGATGAGATGTATCGCTGATACATTTGCTGTGAGGATTACCAGCATCTCATGAAATGAGGTTGTCAGAGTGTCTTGAGACGAGTCTATCAACTCTGGATTTTGAGTGTCGATCTTTATCTATTTGAGCTAAAATTTGGCTGACAAAGGAGCCGTAATCATGATGTAATGTTTAAATTAAGTATTTTGGGGAACCTCTCGTTTGAAATAATTTTTATTGTGTTTTACTGTAAATTGGATGATATTTTTAATAAAAGAAATATCTTTTTTTTTAATTCACTCCAGAGTTGTGCAAGATCTACTGTATGTACTTGTGTTTATGTAGGAGCATTTGCACAACAGTATCAGATATTTGAGACTCCCTTTGGTCCTTTTTTCAAGAGTTGGCACCTGTTTAGATTATGTTTTTTATGCTTGAAGTATTTTTTTTTCACCTTTTTGTCATCTTTCAGGCACCCAAGAAGGCCAAGAGGAGGCAGCAGCAGGGTGAGGGTGGATCCTCCAATGTGTTCTCCATGTTTGAGCAGAGCCAGATCCAGGAGTACAAGGAGGTAAGATTTTCTTCATCACATCCCTCACACTTTATCAGACAAAGATTTCTTGAACTCATATTTTTTTAATCTTTTTTTGTGTGGCACGTGTACAAATGATGACTCCATGCATCATTTGACCTTGCTGGTTTCTAATTTTTATAAATCTGATAAGTGCTTGTGTGTGATGTGGGGGAACAAAAAAAAAAAACAACTCCTCAATGACACAACAGGACAGTCTGAGCTTCTGCAATGACAGGGGCTACCAATCCCCTGTGCTTGATCTGTAAATCTCCTTAGAGACGCTTGCTCTGTGACTCCACTGGAATGCAGCCCAACAGCTGGTGGAAAGTCTAATTAATCAAAACGGGAAAGGGGAGCTCAAAGTATCAAGAATAAGAAAACACGAGGTCTCTAAATCCAAAGATAAGTCTACACTCCAGGATTACAAAGGAGAACATTGTTGCTTTTTCCTATGGCATCTAATGTTGTAGAGCTTATATCTTCTTGGACTATCATTTTTTACATGTAGCTTACAAAAATTGTGATCTCACTCTGGGATTTTCCTGCAGTGTACAGGTAGAGATGAAAGTAAACACTCATAAAACAGTAGCTTAGCTGGATCCTTGGGGGCCTCAGAAGGTGAAAGAACATTGGTGACATGGTCAGAAGATTCGGTCACAAGGCAAAAAGGATGACAGCTGTAATCAATACCTTCTCCTTAAATGTCGCAAGGGGCTTGTGTTACATTCCAAAACCATTTTAACACCTTAGAAAGACAAGTGGCCGACCAGCTGCCAAGTTCCAAAAGGTTTGCAATGCCATCTTTGGTTTCACCGAGTGCTACACCCAGCTATGTGGACAGAGAAGTGAACAACAGCTCAACGTTTACACGCTTGTGTTGGCAGACTTTCTCCCACTTATAACGATTAACAAGTCCTTAAGATGAGGACTTGGGAAAAATGATAGAATACCCCTTTCCCCTCCTTTTTTTTTAGATTTATTCATCTGAACTTTGATTGAGGTTTAAGGAAGTGAATGTTTTGCCACGTACTCAAAACATTTTGTTTTTATAGTATTTGATTGATCAACTCTTCTCTTCCCATGTTGCATTGGGTAGGCTTTCACAATCATCGACCAGAACAGAGATGGCATCATCAGCAAGGACGACCTCAGGGACGTGCTGGCCACCATGGGCCAGCTGAATGTGAAGAATGAGGAGCTGGAGGCCATGGTGAAGGAGGCCAGCGGCCCCATCAACTTCACCGTCTTCCTGACCATGTTCGGCGAGAAGCTGAAGGGTGTGTGGCACATTGACATTTTTGTTTTACTTTAAAAAATGATTAATACTGCAAAGGCTTATCTATTTTCTTGTTTCACCCAACAGTTCTCTTTACACTTCTCTATTAATCTTTGCATTATTTTCTTTGTTTTTGATTGATTTTTTTTTTTTTTTCACTCTTAGGTGCTGATCCCGAGGATGTCATCGTGAGCGCTTTTAAGGTCCTGGACCCCGAGGGTACTGGTGCCATCAAGAAGGAATTGTAAGAGCTTTCACCTTCAACTTCTATCACAACAACTAGTTCTTTATGGTATATGTCATTTCTGTTTTTCTGCTTTTCCCCTCTCCAGCCTTGAGGAGCTCTTGACCACCCAGTGCGACAGGTTCAACGCTGAGGAGGTGAGCCAATCAGCTTCTGTCTTGTTCATATTCTGCGGTGACCCTTGCTTGTTCAGGCTTGTAAGACCTCTCTATAACCTTTCCTGTGCAGATGAAAAACCTGTGGGCTGCCTTCCCCCCTGATGTGGCTGGCAATGTGGACTACAAGAACATCTGCTATGTCATCACACACGGAGAGGACAAAGAGGAGTAAACCTACCTCTCTCAAGATCCCTACTTCCATTCAAACCCATACTCGTGCCACCACTCGCTTACTCACTCACTCCTCTCCAACGCCATGACTTCCTTGCACACATTCACAACCTAGGCCCACTCTTTCCACTCGTCAGCTTTATATGAAAAGACTTTGTCGAGATGCTCAGCGAGAGGATGGAAGGCTGTGGGGGTGTTTGTGTGTGAGTACCAACAGGGGAACATGGGATTATTTTCAATAAAAAATAATCTTGTGACACCGAAACACTCTCACTATCTCTGTCCTTGCCTCTTGTTCCTCCTCCTTTTCCCCCATCACTCATTCTGTCCTGTGTCGAGGCCAACAGTGCATGCATCATACCTACGTACAACGTGTATGCATATAGGCAGTCCAGTGTATACAGTGGTTGGTTAAAACGTCTCTTGGGTGCTGTGGTGCATGCACAGTCACTTGCTTGAAACAAGCGAGCAGTCTGACCCAAGTGGTCTGTTAGTCTCAACCTTACACAGAGTGTTTAATGGCTTTCTGCCTTTGCCTGTACTGGAGAGGAGTTTACAGTAAAAGAGTGGGAGTACTGTACTATAATAGCTTGCCTACTCCTCTCTTTTTAATCGAACTCTCACACTCATACATGGGTATGAAAGGAAAAGGCGGAGAGGAAAGAGGAAAGCATTGTTTTTATTTTAATATTGTAAATAGAGAAAGAGATGGTGAAAGATGGTGAGTGGGGGGAAGAACAGAGATAAACAAAAGTAAAATAACTTTGTTTTTGACTTGTCTTTCCCCTCTCGCCACTGTTTCTCTCCTGTTCTTGTGACTGTATCCCTGTCACTGTAACTAAGAAAGAAGTACAAATAAAATCCGCTATCTTTCGTACCATGCTGTGTCTGCTGGTTTTGGTAAAAGCACTGCTGGATGATGGTGGGCAGCCCTGTAGATCGCTGACTGCGCCCTGACTGTAATATGCATATGGTGATGCATGATCAAGGTTTAGTTGGTACATTTATTTATAGTGATTCAAATTTTTGATAAATATGGGTCAAAAGTACTGAAATTAGAATCCATAAAAGGCTGGTTCTGAGATTATTCCTCCATGCAGCTCATAGCCTGGAATATGCAGAAAAGAGAGAGACAAAAAAAGATGAAAGTTACATCACTGTAATTCTGAGACACACTATACATAACACAGAGCAGCACTATACTGAGTGTTACCTTTTAAGTCCCTCAGTTGTCATAACTAAATCATAAATAATATTACAACATGTAGATCAAACAAATCAAACATTTAAAGGCTAATGACACACAACGCACTATACACAACACATGAGCTCTTTTTATTCAAGGTTGTTCTATATGGTGACATGCAAAAGTTTAAACCTCAAAAAGTTCTGCTATTGTGAAAAATACATGCATACAGAAGATTCCTAACAAGTTGAAAATGTACTCATTAACATTCATTTCTATTTTTAAACCAAGATGAGTGAGTTGAGAAAGCCGGGTACACAATGCAAATACTTGGACACCCAAGAAGTTTGAGCTCACACGTAACAAAGATCACTTACAAGGTCTCAGATCTTTATCACCTTGTTCACATATACCCTTAGGAAATGCCAGGAGATTTTTATTTCAGAGCTCTTTTTAGAGCCTGCAACTCCCACAGAGATATTTATATTCATATTATTTCCATATAACTAATAACAGCAATGGTAATAGTAATAATAGAGCAACACATAAGCTAAGGAACACCTCTATGGAATAATAATAATAATAATAATAATAATAATAATAATAATAATAATAATAATAATAATAATATACTGTTTCACGTGACGTAGGTATCAGGCTGTAAATCGCACTGTGAGACAGGTTTCTTCTTTCAAAGTAAAAGCAAACGAGTGTCACGCTAAAAACAAAAACAATAAAAAAAACCTACACAATTACAATTTTCAAAAAGAAAGTTTATTAACATCATTTTTAACCAACTATAGGGGTTTATTTATAGCTATAGGTTATACTTTGTCTGTAACACGACATTTTTTCCCTCAAAGTAAAAGCGTCAGCTGCCATAGCTTTATTTTGAAAAACAGTAACAGGAAACGCTTCGTGAGTGTGAAACTTGACGGTCGCCGGAGGACAGGGGAAACAGTGGCCGCCAGAACTGTGACTGTGCAGCTTCCAGGTCTGGTTTGACACCCCGGACTTGAAATGAGCCTCCGGTGAAGCAGCTCGTTGGCCCCACGCAGCTGTCGTCCCGCAGTGCCTGTGTGAGTCCTGACGGGCCGAGACCCAAAGCCATGGCCTCAGTGTTTCCCCGCTGCACATCTGGCAGGCTCCCCGCTTTGGCCACTCTCATCCTGCTGCTGGTGTCAGTGACCACTGTTAGGTCCTCTCAAGGCGACAAGGAGCCGGTTTACCGAGACTGCGTGAAGCTATGTGTCCGGACAAACTGCACCGGAGCCCGGCTGCGCGGCTTCCAGTCCACCCAGCCGCAGTACATGGCGCTGACAGGTGAGTCGTTCAGCAGGTGAGTGTAGCTAACTTAGCCTGCTAGCTTTGGACGTGTCAGCCGTACATTTACTGCCTTTAGCTGTCATATAACTGTGTTTTTTTTAAACATTTGTCAAACTCACCTAATAGCTCCCCTTCAGCTCGAAATCGCCGTGTTTTCTTCCTGCTCACGTCTCTTTGTGTGTCCTGGCTGTGGAGTGATTTTTAAAACCCTGGTCATGATTTTCTCATCTTAAACTGCACAATTAAAAGCCAGTTTTTCTGGCTGAGCAACGTGTAACAGTAGTCCAATATCCACCTCTTCCCCCCCCTCATTAACACTTGTGTGGGATGTCTGTGTGAGGTTTGAACACACAAGTTGTCAAAGCATATAAATGCAAATCAGAGAAGAAGTGATGACAAGAAAGGCCCACTTCTCTACAGCTGTAAATATAAACAAAGAGAGGGAGAGAACATTTTCTTGGACTGCATGCAACAAAAACATTTAGCATAATTTCTAAATTTAGTTAAAGTTGATTTATAATGAATGAAAAGGCCATTCCCAGAATATTTGGCTTTAAAAAAAAAAAAAAGTCATAAACAGTAAGATTGAGATTGAGTGAATAATTTCTTTGTAAGGAAAACTGAGCTTGACCCTGTGACTGTTGTGGATGGCTGAGCGGCTTTTTCTTTGTTTCTGTGCCTCAGGTTGGACGTGCCGTGATGATTGTCGTTATCAATGCATGTGGACCACTGTGGGTCTTTACCAGGCAGAGGGGTACAGAGTCCCACAGTTCCACGGCAAGGTTGGTCAGAATGTAAATTTTAGCATAAAGAGTTTTGTAATGGTTTATTTTATGTTTTTGATGTGTGTATTGGTTCACGTTACTCCATCAGAGTAACTTTAATCATGTAATTTTTTTTTTTTTTGCCAGTGGCCATTTGCGCGCTTCCTGTGTTTTGAGGAGCCGGCATCTGCTCTGGCGTCTCTGCTTAACGGCTTGGCCTGCCTTCTCATGCTGCTGCGCTATCGGAGCACGGTGCCACGCCAAAGCCCCATGTACCACACCATCAACGCCTTCTCTTTGGTGAGTTGAAATAAATAAATTGTAATAATAAATGCGCTTGTCCCACTTTGGCAGAATTTAACCATGCATGTTCAACAGGTACCTCTGTGTATGTTTTATTTAGGTATCTCTGAATGCCTGGTTCTGGTCCACAGTGTTTCACACCCGGGACACCTATCTCACTGAGGTAATGATTAATAACTGCATATATGTATGACATTAAGCAATTATTTTCAGCTATATTTTTAAAGCCAAAACAATCATTGGCCCATTTTATCTGTGAGCTTTCAGCTGTTTTGTTTTACTTACTCTTGAGAAAGTGTTCAGTTTGCCATCTAGCAGTAGCTGATTGGGACTTATTTGGTGAGAGCTGTTGTGATGTGATATACATAAAAAAAACCCAGCAGATTTACTGTATCTTCAGTTGCAGGCTGCTTTAAAAAATGCACCACCTGCTGAGATGATTGTTCTGTTGTTTTGACTAATGAGCTTAGCAAATCAGTAGCATCCTAATGGTGTTACTGACAAGACTTAGAAGTCTGTGCAGGGTGGTTTCTGTAAAGTACAGCAGGCAAAATTATATCTGTACGTCTTGATGTTGGTTTGTGTCTTAATTAAAATACGTTTCTTTGGTTTTCTTTTTCAGAAAATGGACTATTTCTGTGCAACAGCAGTCATTCTTTACTCAATCTACCTTTGTTGTGTCAGGTAACTTTTAAAACAAGGTCCCTGTAATTTTTGTATTTGTTGCCAGACTGTATTTTATCAATGATCCTTGTTCAAAATTATGTCATTTACGCCATTAACTGAAGGATGAAATATCTATTTTTTATGGTTAAATAATAGAAAATATAATTAAATCCAAAAATGAAGTCTGAAGATATTGAATAAAAATTACACTTTTTTTTTACTCTCAGGTACATCTGCTCACACCATTCTCCTCTTCTCTAGAACTTTAGGTCTGAGGCGTCCAGGAGTGTCCAGCATAGTGGGGGTCGTGCTCATCTTGGCCTTTACAGCGCATGTGTCCTACTTGACCTTTGTCAGTTTTGACTACGGCTACAACATGGCTGCCAATGCCACCATCGGTACAACATATGCTCAAAAGAGACTCAGATTTGATTTGGCATTTACAGGACCATACACACTTTGAATCAATAGAGTCATTTAATGAGTTTCACTCATTTGGTATTTTGCCCTCTTTGCTCTTTTGTTCAGACATTTGATTGTACTCTTCGTGAGTGAGCTCACCATTAAATCTCTGACACCTGACAGCTTATCTGGTACCTTCACAGAGCGCCATCAAATGTCTCTTAAATGTCTTTGTCTGACTTTTCTTCATCTATTTATTTGCTTTTGTCTCTGAAGGCATGGTGAACCTCCTGTGGTGGCTGTGTTGGTGCTGGCAGAACCGGCGGACGCTTCCTTACTGGTGGAAGTGCGGCCTGGTGGTGCTGCTGCTTCATGGCCTGGCCCTGCTGGAGTTGCTGGACTTCCCCCCGCTGCTCTGGGTCTTAGATGCTCATGCAGTTTGGCACCTCAGCACCATCCCAGTGCACTTCCTTTTCTACAGGTTTGACCAACATATGTCTTTTTCTGAAGGCAGTGTTTTACATAGTAAAAATAGAGGACAGTAAGAGGTGTCTTATAGTTAGTAGTAACTTGGAAAATGTGAATCTAAAGCAAAACCAAGAGAGTTGACTACCTGACAGTGGGTTATCCTTACTTTGTTTTTGCCTCCAGTTTCCTCATCGATGACAGCCTGTACTTACTAAACACAGAGAAGATGGGTGTTAAAGTGGAATAGGAGGAGGTCATCGGCTCCTCATCATGCCTCTACCTGCACATCTCTCCAAACAGGGCAGCTGAACACCTGAACACTAAAGTAGCTCAGTCTCCCAGATGACATGCATGACACCACTGATTTTCATCAAAGTAGACTTTGTTTACATTCCTGATTGTTTTTTTTGTTTTTTTTTAATTATTTTTAAAATTTGTATTCATTTTGGTGTCATGATTAATGTTTGTACTACTTTGCCTTGTACTGCCATTTGTGCTACCTTTGGTTTACTATTTATCACAACTGTAATACTGGATGCTGCAACACATGATGATGATGATGATGATGACGAAGGGTATTTCACTTCCAGCTCTCATTGGGTCCCTTATTTTATTTTGGGAGGTCTTGTGGACTTCTGAAATTGATCCCCTGAACTCGTGAACGGACTCACAGTACCACAACCTCAACAGTGCACAAACAGCAGTTCGTTGCAGCCGACAATAGATGGCACCAGATCAGCGGTCTGGTCCATCTGTGCAGCACAACATGTGTCATCTCTGCCAACAGTGGACTGGCAGACACAGAGAGGTGCCCCTTGTGAAGAGGGGGGCTGCCAGCTGATTGTTCTAGAGAGAGGCCAAGAGGCTTTATGTTGGAGGCCGTTCTAGCTGACTGTGTTTTTTCCTCTCTCTCTTTTTTTCTTTTCTCAACATCATGCCTTTTATTTCCGTGCCTCTGTTTCCACTGCTGCTTTCTGTTTACCACTCTTTTATTATCGCTCAGTTTTATCTTCATTTTATTTATCTGCTTTAGTTGGTTTTTAAGCCCGTTCGCGTCGGAGGCGTCGGGCTTTATCGTGCTGATCATTTCACTTCAGTTGCTTTAAGTTAGAAGTTTTGGTGAGACGTGCCTGATGATCATGAGATGAAAATGTGATTTCCATTCACCTTGATTGCCTTTTAGTGGGAGAAATGACTGAGGCGAAGTAACGACAGCAGCTCCACAGGACGCTGTAGTGGCGTGCGAGTTTGTGTGTTAGGTATTTTATTTTGAGTTGTCTCGCCAGCAAACACACAGCACACCAGCTGTTTTACAGATAATCACTCCCTCCTCCTCTGCCTTACACACTGTACTACAACCTGCTGGTTGATAAGCACGCCTTTTCCGTTTGTTTTTTTGTTTTCAACCTTACATATATATCTATTTTTCCCTCTTGAAGTGACTCCAAAAGTTTTAAATTCATTCCACGTCTGTCTTCTCCTTCATATGTGCACTTTATGTGTGTCTGTGTGTACATTTACATGTACTTTTGTTTGAATTTTGTCCATGCCTTTGTACGCCTGCGTGAGCATGAGAACAATGACTAGTACATGTGTGTCCACGTAGCCTTCTCTGGTTATTGTGTTGTTTTTGGCTTTACAGATTGAATCACTGTGTGTGTGTGTGTGTGAGAGAGAGAGAGAGCGCTAGTGTTCTCGCTCCTTTAGTAAAAACACTAATGTGTGAGGGGAAAAAAAAAGTGTGCACATGTTTGACGTGTCATAGCTGCGTGTGAGATGCTGAGGAAATTTTACTTCTGCTGACGGCCAGTGGCGCTGGGGGTGGGGGGCAAAAAGACTTGGAGAGGAAAACGAGAAGAATCACAACAAAAATACTGGAATTTTGAGTTTTAATCACAGAAAAATAAATATGTCACACATTTAAGTATTATGAGCCAAAACTGATTTTCATCCTCAGATGTAGAGATGATTAACAAGAACCCGACATTCATGAAACATATCAGCTCAATTAGGACATTATACCTACCTCGTGGAGGTAGAACGAAGCATTTAAACACGAGAACTAGAATGTTGTGAAAATCACGACAACTGAAAGCTCTTTGTGACTGGTTATGATTTCTTGAAGAGAAAATGCCAAACAAACTCCAGTTCTGGCTCTGTAATTCATTCCATTGTTCATTTGCCAGTAACCACATCACTCCTCTCCTCTCAGTCATCTGCTGCCCTCTGCTTGCTGCCCTGTGCACACTCATCTCTCCTACTCAGTGCACTTTTCCTCCACCTCCCATCCAATTGACCAAAAAAGGACAAAAAAAAAACAAAAACAAAAAACATCAGAGGTGGAATCAATAAAAGCTTCTTTGTTGATAAGGAATTGAGCTTGGATCTATTTTTTTTTTAATTTAATTTTATTTATTTTTTGGCCAACACAGGAGGCTAGAAGAAAATATGATTCTCTTCTGCCTCCAATCACTGGACTCTAATAGTTAATGATGAGTACATGACATGGTAGTAGAGAGTAATCTTATTCAGATCATTGAAATGGGATGCTCTAACCATGTCTCATGATTAAATGACCTTCAGTGAGGAACAGAGAAAACAAGGAAACAGTGACAGCTTGTGTTTTTTCATAACATCTCTGTTCCTTAATGAGATATTTTAGTTAATGCACCTCACCTCATAGCCACCATAGTACCCATTTCAGAAATCACTGATATTTGGATCAGCCAAATAAACGAAGGTTGCACAAAGCTGCAATGATGGCCACTCATTGCGACTTTTCTTACCTGCACTGATTTCATTCATTCAAAGGAGATCCTGAAGATGCACTTTGACTTCAAGTCGACAGCCTTCATAAAAGGAATGCAATAACGTGAAAATATATTATTTGACAAGTGAAGTTGCATTTTCAAACTATTTGAAATGACTTATTTGGAGCAATAGTATTAGCTGTGGTGTAGTGGGTGGATCCCCTGCTCCATCATGTACCTCATGTCCCTGGACAAGACACAATGAACTCAACAAAGCTCACATTGTTTCTAGACACTCGGAGCTTATCTGATCACGGATAAATCAGGACAAAAAACCATACTAAATCAAACGGGTAATCTACTGTTAAAATAAATAGATAAATCAAGGGGAAAATGCAAAAAGAAGTCTAATGGCTGCCAATGTGGGGAGGTTATGATCCACTAAAGAGCCAAGTTATTTTTGGTAAGTATTGGGTCATATCTCTTACTGAATCCATTGCCTGAGCAACATGTCTTTGATATAAAACCTAACTCTAAAACATGAAAGGAAACCCCAACAAGAATCATAGCTGCTGCTGTCAAACACCAAGCCAGATTTTGAACAAGTGGACTCTCTTTTAACGGCTGATTTAACATTTGAGACAGCAGTTAAAAGTCAGTCTGTTGGCTAATGTGCACTGCACCTGGAAAAAACTTAAATGTCAAACAAACAATGATACATTCAGTATATGTAAAGAAGAATATAGTAGTAAAGACAAGGAGATAATAAAGATAAAGTTATAACAAGAATGAGTATATAACTGAAAAGATTCAAAGACAGAACAAGAATAAACAAATCACAAGTATCTTTATAGGGTTTCTTATAAAAAGGAATGTTTGAGTTGATGTTTAATTTTAAAAAGCAGAGTTTTGTGGAGACTCAGACTCCAGACTACTAAATAGCAGAACAAGTACCTGAAATTCATTTGGGTTCATTGTTTGGATACACAGAAAAAGGGAAATTTCATTTTTACTTCAGTTCAAATGACTAAGAAGTACTTTCAACTTTATAAAGGTGAACTGGGTGTTAATGGAGCATCTTGACTCAACGACACAAACAAGAAACCAGATGACATATATCTGTGTTTTTACTCCCGGGAGTCTGAGGTACCAACTGACCTTGTACCATTGGTGGCAGAACTGTATAATCAAATTCTTGTAGGGTGTTGATGTGTCATTCTTCCAGGCCGGTGTTTGGACAGTTGCAGCTGTTGATGCTGGACAGCATCGCTTCCTTAGCCTTGAAGATCTGAAAGCCACAGGTGTGTGCTGCTGGTCAGGTAACTGTGAGACGATCAGGTCTGCTTTAGTAACTTTATCAGTTATTTGATATCAACCTCTTACACTTTCTATGGGAAATATTAATGATCAGAAATTACCCTTTTTTATTTGGAGGAACTTCAGGTATTTGGATTTCTGTTTTTACTGACCTCCTCACTGTTTTTACTAAGCCTCCAACAAAGATTAATGTTTCAATAATGATTACAGCCATATTTGTGCTCGCGTAACAAAATTCTTGTTATTTTGTTATATAGCAATAATCTGACTGTTTGTTAAAATAAATTTTCCTGTTTTGTCAAGTCAGATGTTTGCGTAGTTTGGCTTGTACATGCAAGCAAGCCTTTATTTCTAATATTATTTAAATACAGGGAAAGCAATCTGAATTTTATGTTATTTCAACAATGCACATGCCTTCTTATTATAAACCTGAATTTTCCCTGTTCCTCAAATGACTTCTTTTATTTTTTTTTTTGTGAAAGCCAAAAGTTTTAGCTTGACAAGAACCACTTAATCTTGTAAAATAGACTGGGAACTGTGTTTTCAGTGTGTAAGTGACCTTTTTGTCGTTTTCTGCAGGAGGCTGGACTCTGACCCTGGCTGCTGTGGGCGGGGAGAGTGGATAGACTGGGATGAATAGAGTTTATTCTTCCTCCTTCAACTCCTGATCTCTGGCCGTGACTTAAGCGCATGAGAAAAGCGAAAGAAACATGAAGATGCCACAAGATGATAAATTATAAATTATTCCCTTTTATAAAATAAGTGACAGAAAAACAACCATCCCTCTACAAGTGGATTTCAGTACATTGTTCAACTGCAAACGGAATATAAATTTTACCACCTATTTTAAATTACAATTATTAAAAGAAAAAAAAAGATCTGATATGTTATCAGTCTCCTGCATTGCCGTGGAGGAATTTTGTCTCGTTTTCCTTTACCATGTTACTTTTTAGACCACAGAGGTTTGCAGACATTCTTTTATACCCAACTCTCTCAGCATCCTGCCACAGCCTTTTTAATTGTTTTGAGGTCTGGGTTTTCTCCTGACTATGTCAAGAACTTGATTATTTTCTTTTTCAGCCATTATGTTGGGACTACTGTGCTGTTGCATGGTCTAACTTCAGCTAAGCTTTGGCTGTCAGACAGACGGCTTCAAATTTGACTCCAGGATTCTTTGGCATAGGGATAGGTTCATACTCGGCTCAGTGACTGCAAGGTGCCAGATTGCCATCAACCAAATAGATCCATGACTGTTTTTGGTTTGGACTCACAAAGGGTTTACTTAAGTTTATAAACGTGGAAATTACTGGGTTACAAGGAATATTTTGATTCTGGGGGAGGAAATTCCTTGATCTTGTCCAAAACACAGAATTGGAAAAGACATGAACATATTTTATCATTTTGAATCCCAAAAACGGTTGTGCTTATGTTACATCTGAATACAGCTCATAAGTTACTTTCTTGTTTGGACATTTTGCGTCCTATGCCAATTTGTAACATCAGGAGTGGTTTGGAAGTCCATGTTTGACAAGCAGGCAACTTTCACAAGTCTGATGTGGAAATATAAAGCCTTCAGGGCTCTTAGGCTGAGAATAAAGTCAGCAAAGCACAGATATTAGCAAAGTTTTTTGCAGAGAAAAAAGGAACATGGGCAGTACAGCAGTATAGTGTTTAGCAGTACCACCTCACAGCAAGAAGGTTTCTAGTTTGAATTCTGGTAGACACCTTTCTGTGTGAAGTTTGCATGTTTCCCCCATGCTTACATGGATGTTCTCTGGGTACTCCGGCTTCCTCCTGCAGTCCAAAATCATGGATGTCAGGTTAATTAGAAACTCTAAGTTGCCCACAGGGGTGTGTGTGTTTTATGCCTGATCAGTGATCTCTGTCTGATCACATTGCCTCTGTCTCCCAGTTGTGTTAATTTGCACTTTACTGCTTATGAATGATCACTCTCAATATACCCCTCAATCTTTGATATAGGCTACTGTTATATCCTGCCTCCTCTACTACAATGCTCTCCTGGGCAGTCTACCAGCTTGCTCTATAAGACCTCTATAAAAGGTCCAGAAGGCTGTGGCACATCTGGTTCAGTCAGCACAAATGGCACATGTCACATCTCTGTTCACTGACCTTCACTCACTTCTGGTAGCTGCTTGAATCAAACACAACTTGCTGACTAAAAAGTGATTCCAGTGATTCAGTAGGAACCTGCTTATTATAACTTCATTGTAAAGGCTTACGCCCCTTCCCCAGTGTTGTGCTTATCATCACCTGGTCTTGCCCTCTCTTTACACAAGGTGATCTTAGTTGAGACTGTCCTACAAGGTTCCTCAGTGGTGGAACAAGTTACCAGCTGCTACAAGTTTGTGAAAGTGCTCCTCTTCCAAAAGTATCACCTGTCATAAACTTATTTGTCTCTCTAACGTCTTAACCCAGGCCTCATAAACATCATAGCAGTTGGAGCTAATGCTACATGCTAATCTTACATGGTCTACTGACCATGTTGTAACATGGGCGTTCTGTGGTGAAGAAAAAAAAATATTGACAAATCAAATAACTTATTTGAACAGTTATCACATTTAGGAGTTGTTTTAGGTGGCAAGAATTTGCTCTTTTATGGCCCTTACTTAAAATAGCTGTTAGCCTAGCCCCCATGACAAAATTCCTTCCTAATTTGGTAAAACACTAATGTAACTACTCACATCTACTTCACACAATAATTTACGACACTTCAGGAAAAACTCAGATATCCTGTTAACGTATATTTACATTATGTAGGAACTTTTGACAAATGAGAAGCCAAGACATTTGAAAATAGCTAATGTGTCCTCCGTTCCCAGTCACTGCTCCGCCATATTGGACACTTGAGTTTCCCTAATTTTTAAACAGGGTCATTTGAATTATTTGTTGTGATGTTGTTAGACTTTTAGGTTTTTAGGTGGGTTAATTTAGGGTTCTTTACTCTTGATATGACAGGAATAACACCTTGGAAGCCGACAGGCTAACAATACCTAGTGTGGATAGTTTATCGGGAGGGCGGGTTGAGTCAACCAACAACCACTCCCCGCTCAGGCCTTCACGGGAGCGCGCTTCAACTCCTGCGCGCTGTCACAATTTTACTACCAACAGTCACGGAGAGTCCACGGGAGGAAGTCTGAGATTGGGAAGCGTACAACTCCACACGGTGCCGAAGAAAGCAAGAACTTCACCCTGTAGAGTGGAAGGAGGCGAAAACGTAGCGCTTTCTCGCCGGTTGACGTTGGACTATGGACTAGAGGAGCCGGGTCTGAGCAGATGGAGGCGGCGAGAAGTTTGGTGTTTCTCGGAGTCGTGCTGCTCGGAGTGACGGGCGCCTTGGGCAGAGAAGGTGGGTAACTTTCCTCGTCTTTAATTCGCCTCACTGTTAATCAAAACAGACTTCTGTATTAAGATAAAATTATTATTTCACCCCAGTGGTTATGTTTTCGTTTCGTTTCGAGGTTTTTCGTGCTAGTGGGGACCGACACATTCCTCCTCCGTGACTCCTCTCAGTCTCTGCCGGGGACTGGTGGGATTCACGGGGCGCTGATAAGAGCTAAAGTCCCACCTGTCAAGGCAGCACCAGCAGCAGCAGCCTTGCAGTTAATTTTATGTTTAGGTCAGAAAGTCCCATCCAGAAATGTGAAGCACCTTGTGTGGAAATAACACTCCCAGAAGGCTTTAGCAATAGTGTGAACAGGTAAGAAATATGAGAACCTGCCTCCCAACTTGGTGTCTGCTGGGACGCAGCATAGCTGTGTGCTGCAGGTAGACTTTCCACTGGTTTTTAATTAATTTATTTACTTTTTTTTCTTTGCCGTAAACAAAAACAGCAACAACAGAGAGTGCATTGTGCGCTAAGGATCATGACGATGTCAATTATTCACTTCTGGCTGTAAAGGGGACATTGTCTGTTAGAGGGCCACTTGTCACACTTGGAGTTTGACAAGATGCCAGTAAAACAGGAGCTAACTGAAACAGCAAACAAGTGCAGGTTTTGCGAAATACAAACCTGACCCCCCCCCCCCGCCCCCCCCCCCCCTTTTTTTTGTCTTGTTTTTCGTTTGTACAGGTTGTAAATAAATAGCAGAGGTGAATGTGTGTTTTAAACACACATTCACTGCATCTGCAGGAAGTTGTGTACCCCCCGGCCCCCCTTTTTTTTAAACAAAATTTTCTGCTCAAATCATTCTGCTGTAGTTTATTTTAATGAAAATAATCACAGTAAGTGTTTATAGCCACTCCTAAGCAAAACGTTTGAGCAATACAGCTCCTGAAATGCACTGGTTATTTCCTGGTCCAAATCTACAAGAACTGCATTTGGCTTTTGGGTTGGATTAAAATCAATTTGAGGTCGTTACATTCACTTATGGGAAATTTTATTGAGCAGACAATGTGTAAAAATCGAGAAAATAATAGTATGATGCAGCATTTAAGTGCACATTGCTGTTTGTGTGTCTGAAATATCAATAAGCATGGTCAGATGATTTTAAAAGCCTTTGCACGGGTAATAACATATGACAAAAAAATTGTGAAATCGATAAGTGAAATTTCTTTTGCAATTATTTATTGATTGGTGCTTGTCAGTTTTCATCATGCTAGACAAACAAAAACCTGCTGTGAAAGCACTCCTGCACGCAGGTTTGTAAAGTAGTAATAACAGAACAGTGTGATACCTTAGCTTTAGTTTAAACATTTTCAGAGAAATCTTATATATCAAATTCTCTTCTTCGTTGCTAAATTGAATTATAAGAGCGCAAACAATCATCTATTTTATTAGCTACCCCCACCACCACTTCTATTACTACACAAACAAAACCGATAGTCACAGATGAAGTCATTTCCAAATACAACTGCATTGTTGGCGGGAACTGGTCGGTACACTTTAGCCCACGGTGTCAATCCGTGAGTTATCAGATCAGCATGAGTGCTTAGACTGGTTCCCAGAGTTACCCAAAACATTATAACCGAGTAAATGAATCTCAGCAGCCTTAATTTCTGGATTTTGTTATTTTTTTCTCCCTTACAGACATGTGTACACAGACAAACACAAACTTTGTAGCCTCCCCTGTGTGTTTGTGTGTCAATGGCCTTCGTATCCATCGAGTTTGTGTCCTTGTCTCGCTTCACTGCACCCATTGATCTGAACTCTGAGCAGTGATTAAGTCCTACTGAATCGGCCTTGGTTGCAGGTTAACTTGGCCAGCTGTGACTCACCAGTCTAGACTGCGGGTTAGCGGTCTAACTCACACTGAGATGAGGAGGGGACCACCAGCAACCTCGTTACCATCATCAAATCCTTCCTCTTTGCTCTCCATTTGTGTTCGAGCTATAAACTTTCATTCTGGATATTTTTGTTGTGCTGGAGTTGTGACACAGTATTTATAATTATTATAGTCACAGTTGTGACTATAATAATTATAAATGCTCAATACACAGGAAAACTATTATCTCATTAAAACTCATATTGATCATGATCCTGATTATCTTTCTACGCTGTGCTTTGGAAGAACTTGTTGTGTCTTTAGTCAGAAACAAAGTGATATCTTTTTATTATCTTTGCTGCATGTCACCCTTTCAACGTGTTTCTTCATATGCTGTCACTCATCTTCTTAACTTTGACATTCAAAATTGAAGGTAAATATGAGTATTTTTATTTGTCATATGAGTAGAATACCAACTTATGATGAAGGGTCTCACAAATCTCCTGTTTTCAAACTTCTTGCTTTGTCCATCCAGCTGCCACAAACTCTATGGATAATTAGAGTATTTTAACAGAACACTAAAGAATAGGAAGGGTGACATTCTCAGTGAAATCATATATTAACTTCATAAATTAAATAATTGATTATAAAGATTTTTGCCAACTAAATTTCTATCCATCATCTGAAAAACAGTTACTGAGTTGCAGAAGGTTGACAAAACCTGTATGGCTGTTTATTAGTGTGGTTGAAGAAGATGTTGCTTCCTCTGGGACCGATAATTTAAAAGCAGGATTTGATTGTCAGTGAAAAAAAAAAAAAAAAAACCCAAAACATTGATCTAATTGTATATTGTGAACCATATTATGTAAGAGTTGCCCTGCATGAACCTTTATGAAGTCACACTTGGGAACTCAGTGGTTTAAAAAACAAGCAAAAAACTTTGATAAACTGACCTGTTTGGACCAGTGACCCCAGTGGCTCTGTTGGGCAGGTAGAAGCCTTCGTTTGTATAGTTCAAGTAATTAACCAAATCAACACAAAGTTGTTTCGAGAGATCTCTTTTATCCCTTAAAACAGGGGTCACCAATCCTGGTCCTCGAGGGCCGGTGTCCTGCAGGTTTTAGATGTCTCCCTGCTCCAACACAC
>JAOWBL010000011.1:3326912-3374733 GCA_028564865.1 Zenarchopterus dispar | reverse complement strand
TCTTGTGATTGAAGGGTCAAAAAAAGTGTATGACCTTAGAAAATTACACTGAGTCAATTAATTTGCACAAGGGTGTAAATAATTGTTGGCTTCTTTCTTTGAGCTGCGTTCATGTATTAATGTTTTCAGCTGGTAGAGTTTCTTGATTGATTCTCATGGCATGTGTTTCATCTCTTATAATTTATATTAAGAGTGCAGCTTGAAATAACATTTATTGTCCATGATTTATACAGTGTTTTCACACTTCTGGACCTTTTAATTTGTGTGTGTGTGTCCTGTCTTATATTTGGGTGCTTTTTATTAGTTAATTGTTGTTTACATATCTATTTGTTAACTGCAACAGAAGAATTTCCCAACTTAATATAGTTTATTATGTACAGTTAAAACGACATAAAACAATTTAAGAAGCAAAGAGCCAGAGCCGTTGGTTTAGGAGAACTCGTTCCCTCATTAACCTGGGCTTGCAGATAAATTAGTAGTCTTTTTAAGTATGATCTTTCGCTACAGCAACAGGAAACAAGTGGTCCTCCACCTCAAACCACTCCTGCATCTCTTTACCTTCGTATCAGCGATACAGCTGAGCTAACACTCAGTGTTAACAAACGCCAGTCATGTGCATTTTCTCTCTCCTCGTGGAGCGTGCCATGTGTATGATCTCTATGGTACTAGGTAGTGAAAGAAAGCATACGATTCATATTAAAGAAAAAATAAAGGAAAGAAAGAAATACTATCAGAGCAAAACTAAAGTGTTGTCTTTCTACTATGAAACTTGATTTCAGGACATCCAGGCCTAAAGATGCAGTAAAAGTTCATATCAGTTAAATGTGGCTGCATACATGTTACAGAGAAATGTTGCAACAGTAACACGTGATTGTTGTCTTGAATAAAGAGCAGATATGTGTCAATTCCGCTGTTTCTGCTTATTCTCCTTGTATTCTGTGCCACTACTAATTCTTGATGAACATTATTGAATTAAATCACTGTAACTCTGAGCAAGAATTTCCCACTTTGTAAATGCTAAATTTAGAGGAATCAGTTTCATTGTTTTATTCCCACACTGAAAAGCAAGCCCTGATAATGTATGGAGAACAAAGAGAACAGCAAGTCCAAAGCCTGTTAAAGTTGGACTTTAGTCCAGCACTTGCCACTTGGCAGCTCCCTATACCCAATCTGAAGATTAAAGCTGGTTCTCATTTACTTCTTTGAAATCCAGCCGTGCAGAAAAATACCATTGAATCAGTTGGATTATGTGCAACACACACCTATGTTGTTGAATTTTAAACGTGTGCAACAGATGCCATGCTCCCATCTGCAGGATTTTCTCGTGCTTTTGTAATTCATTAGTAAAACGGATTTAAATCAAAGCTGTGATGGAAAAATTAGACAAACACTTGCAGTGCGGTGAAGATTATTTGGTTTAACTATTTGAGGAGTAAAAAAAGGTTTGGGATGCATTATGCTCTGTTTATTTGTGTGTTTTCAGAGAGAGAGGGGCATGTTTGTCACTCACTGTGTAAGGGGGGCTGTTGGGGTCCGGGGCCCAGCCAGTGTGTGTCCTGCAAGTATTACCAGCGTGGCTCTGAGTGTGTAGAGAAATGTGACATCGATCAGGGGTAAGAACGTTTGCTTGTTGTGCAATGGCTTAAAAAAAACAAAAAAGCATCTGATAGTTTTCTTTAGGATACAGTAAAGTGTGTGATAATCTGAAACAAATGTTACTGTCAAATTGGTCACCACACAGTAAACCAATGTTCAAGCTTTTAACTTTCAGCGTGCCCTTTAGCAGTGGCGAAGTTTAGTATGATGTGCATTTCTGGAAGTGGGGTGTTTACGAGAAGAAAATTCAAAGCATCAGATTTTTTTAAAATGTACTATTTTGTAAGGTCTTTGAAATGGTTGAGATCTTGGTTTAGAACATAAATGTGAAAATGTCAGCCTACTATCAAATGCAAATTATTCAATTATGTTATTCTGCAAATTATTATTGTGGATATTTCCTAATTAGTCCATAATGATTTGTAATAATATGCATGTTTTCTTTTTTGATGAAAATGAGAAGAGAACATGGCATATTGATTAGCCCATTAGTTATGACACCAAACTCTCAGCAAGCATGAGAGTTTTTACCAAGCAAGTTCTCAGGAATAAAAGCGTATCGTGTTGACATTATACCTTCATAATCTTCACACATATTTTGCAGTGTGTAGTCGCCAAGTCCTCCCATGGAGCTCATGAGGTTATTTGCAGCAGGGGCTGCCTTTCTAAAAATGTGTCTCCCTATAAAAGTTCCTGGTGCTTCAGATGAAAGCATGCAACAAATGTTAGATTGTGTTACACGATGTTATGCTGCATGAACCCTGTGCTTGTGTTCCAGGTCTGTGCGTGAATACGTAGATGGATCTACTTGCGTTGCCTGTCATGCAGAATGTCGACCTCTCAATGGTTCAGCCTCCTGTCACGGCTCGGTAAGAGATGCTGGCAGATCAGATTGCCTCAGAGCCTGGGTACTTGGTGGATTTTGTTTACGAGTAAAATCTGAGGGATGATGCGTTCACTTATCAGTTGGATTTCAAAAGTTAGAATTAGATTGGAAAGCTTTTTTCCCATGGTGTGGATGTGTGTGTTTTTTTTTTTATTTATAGAAGAAGAGCTACGCAGTTCCTGCATTTGTCTGTCCCGTATAGTGAAACTGAAACCTCTGTAGTACTGAATTGTTTGGATGAATGTTTGACTATTTGCATTTTTGAAGTTGTGGAAAGTAGACAACACAGTCATGGAAAAAAATAACCAAACCGGCCAAAAGTAAAGATTACTTGTTGTATGAGGTTGTTTCTCTGCAGAAAAAATGTCAGGAATAATAAATCATTGATATCTCCATGGTGGGAGAGTAGTTTGTTTTCACATAGCTACCAAGTTAAAAGCTTAACTGCTGTGAAAGGATGTGTCTAACTTACATCCTTTAAAAAATAATTACCACATTTCCTTTTTCAAACCAGGCCAATATCAACCATTTGTCTAATATGGAGCAGGTTTGTTATGTTTAGACTCCAGGGGAGCTCTGCTGAGACATGGCACTTAACACACCAAATGTTGTGTTGCTCTGAGGTCTACCCAGGGGTATTTTTTTGATCTGCACCTGACTAATGTAGTTCAAGATAAGTTCATAAATATGTACCGTATTTATCTGGCAAGGCAAACGTAGGCGAGACCTTATTTTCTGCCAGTGAAGTTAAAGAACCATCAACAATGGTCAAATTGTAATTCAAAGAAACTCACCTCATTAAACCCAGGCTAACCTGTGCTAAAATCTTTTGCATAAACATCCTTAAAGAGAGCTCATATATCAGTCTGTAGAAGCTCGTCCATTTTTTTTTCTTTCTCTCAGCAACCCACACAGCTTCAACCGTTTTTTGTTTTACACGAACATCACACGCTTCCATACCCACTTCTGATACTTCTAACTTCCATGGCCCCTTTTTTAAAAATTTTCTCTAATAATTATGAAACTTATATGTTGATGCCAAAGGGAGTTATTTTCTACCACAGTAGATGCTTCTCCTGAACTAACTACAAATATTTTGTTTTCCATGCTTATCTTTCTTGACACCCCTGCCTGTTGCCTGTAATAAGCTAGGATAGGCTCCAGCAGACCCCCGTGACCCTGTAAAAGGATTCAGCGGGTAAAGAAAATGGATGCATGAATCTTCCCTGACTTTTTTACATAAACGCAAAAGACATTTGTAAAATGCCAGCATTGTGGTTGTTCTGGCACTTTCCAGGCACAAGCATTATTCACAGCGCCTGTGATGCTGCTGATCCCCTTTGGTTATTCATACAATTTTGGCTGCTCAGTGCTGGATCAGTTTGTGCTTACAAGCTTACAAACTGTTGTCTCTGCATGAGCTGAGTGACAACATCGTCGCTAGTAAAAGAGACCTCACACTTAATGCATACACACTGGTTCAGCTGTGTGGCTCTGTTACTATGGTTACATCTGGTGTCCAAACTAACCCAGCCAGTTCAGTTTTCAAAAAAATTGAAGATTTAATTTCAGTTTGCACATGCAGCTGTTGCAGTCTAACGTGGATGGACAAAACCAAAAGAATTTAGGAACAATGACTGCACTAATGAAAACAAAACAGCGACGTAGGCGGAGCCTATATTTACAACTGGTTGATCAACTTTCACAGCAGAACAAAGTGAAAGATGCAACAATGGCACCTGAACACATGTAAGAGTAGCCAACACCTCAGGTTTTTTCCACAAAATTTTAAAACTGCCCCGAGTGTCAAAAAAAAAACCAAACTCTAACATTTAAAAATGTGTTTGTAAAGCACTTATGTAGAGCAGTTGCAGAAGAATGTGAAGCATTTAGCAGCTTCTCTACATTTTATCCAATCAGAGCAGAGCGTACCGGCTCAGGAGGGGAGTTTCTTAAAGAGACAAAAGCTAAAACTGGTTGTTTTACGGACATGTAAAGGGAGCTGCTGCAGCAGTATCCATTATAAGAAGAATGACATTTTTTCAGTTTTGAAACATGAAACGTTCAAGCTCTTGACCCACAAACTAAAAATATGAACATAGCATGGTTTTGTGTTTTCAGGGTCCAGAAGATTGCACTGAGTGCAGAAACTTCCAGGATGGAGCGGTTTGTGTGGATCACTGTCCCAGCGGTGTGAAAGAAGACCATCAGACTGTGTGGAAGTACAGCAACGCTACAGGACACTGTCTGCCCTGCAGCACTAACTGCTCACTGTCGTGAGTAAATGTCCAAACTAAAACACGAACAAACACTGCACATGCAATGAGAGATTTTCACTTAGAGTTCTTCTTTTTTTTTCAGCTGCACTTTGATGGATGAGAGAGGCTGCCCCATTGATACCAGGACAGGGTGAGCAACTTCAGCTGTAAAAATCGTGCTTCCCTGAGCATTTCTTTTAAAGTTTGAATTTATATCCACTTCAACCTTGGCATATGACCTATTTTTATATATGCTCTTTGGTTTAGACCGGGTACAACCATTGCTGCTGCGGTGGGTGGAGTGGTGCTCTTCTTCATCCTGGTGGCTCTGTTGGTCTTTTACCTGAGGAGACAGAGGACACTTAAGAGGAAGGAGACAATGAGGAGGTACCTACAGGAGCAAGAGGTGAGCATCATGAAAGACAGGATTCCTGTCCCAGTTTGCAGTTTTGGCTACATCTGGGTGTGACTTAGAGACTATGATGAAGTAATGTGCCATCTGTGTCCTTCATGTGTACAGCTGGTGGAGCCTTTAACACCGAGCGGTGCGTCTCCAAATAAAGCTCAGATGCGTATCCTAAAAGAGACTGAGCTGAAAAAACTCCGGATTCTGGGTGCAGGGGCCTTTGGGACTGTTCACAAGGTATGTTGGGTTTATACACGACTCAGTTATTTGTTTATACATTGATTTGTATAAGTAACAAGACATTTTTGGTCACTGTTTCAGGGGGTGTGGGCTCCTGAAGGGGAAAATGTGAAAATACCAGTGGCCATTAAGGTGTTGCGGGAGAACACCTCACCAAAGGCCAATAAAGAAATCCTTGATGTGAGTACAAACCAAATACTTAAACCTGTACTGTCACTGAACACTGAAATCATGATCTTTCAACGTCTTCTTGTCTCCTCACAGGAAGCCTATGTGATGGCAGGGGTCACCAGCCCTTACGTCTGTCGTCTCCTGGGTATTTGTCTGACCTCCACAGTGCAGCTGGTCACTCAGCTGATGCCGTACGGCTGCCTCCTCGACTACGTCAGGGAGAATAAGGACCGCATTGGTTCCCAGTTTCTCCTCAACTGGTGTGTCCAGATCGCCAAGGTACCGAAACAGGATGTCACCTTTTTATGAAGACATGAAGGAGGGTTTTGTTGTTTTGTTTTTCTTTTGGATGGGTGATGCATCTGTGTGTGTGTGTTGGTGCAGGGGATGAGTTATTTGGAAGACATCCGGTTGGTCCACAGAGATCTGGCTGCCCGCAATGTCCTGGTGAAAAACCCGAACCACGTGAAGATCACAGACTTTGGTCTGGCCCGCCTGCTTGATATAGACGAGACCGAGTATCACGCTGATGGAGGGAAGGTAAGATGTGGCGGTGCATATATGCTTGTCAACTTGAAGTACTTATTTATTTATTTGTTTGTTTGTTTGTTTCCAGGTTCCGATTAAATGGATGGCTTTAGAGTCTATTTTACACAGGAAATTCACTCATCAGAGTGACGTCTGGAGCTATGGTCAGTGTCTCTCAGCAGAAATATTTATAAGATTTTATCAGGCACTAACCTTAAAAATATGTGGTTAGAATTTCACTTTAGCTACTGAGTCACAGATTTAGTTTACATTTGTTCCAGTAATTTTGACATGTATCATCAGCCTCTAATAATCCAGTAAATGCTGCGCTGTTGTTGCTTTCCTATCAGGAGTGACTGTTTGGGAGCTGATGACATTTGGATCTAAGCCGTACGACACAATCCCAGCGAGAGACATCCCAGATGTTTTAGAGGGGGGAGAGCGGCTTCCCCAGCCCCCCATCTGCACCATCGACATCTACATGATAATGGTCAAATGTCAGTACTGCACCTACTCCTCATAAAACTGGGCTTTATGAATGTTGTTGTCTTTTTTTCATATGTTTTTGTGATAAAATGCAAAATAAATTTAGTCAAAATCCTTATTTAATGAGGCTATAAGAGATTTACATTTTGATTTTATATTTGCGTAAAAGGCTGGATGATTAATCCAGACAGCAGGCCGAAGTTCAAAGATCTGGTCCTCGACTTCAGTGCCATGGCCAGAGATCCACCTCGCTATTTAGTCATTAAGGTATGCATGTATGTGACTCACACTGCAAATATTTTCCTTGTTGTTTAATATGTTATAGTCATTTTTACATTTTTACGGCTCGTTCATCTTGGCTGTTCTTTCTCTGTCCTGCAGAACGACGAGCAGATGAGCACATGCAGCCCAGTGGACAGCCACTTTTATCGGATGCTTCTGGAAGATGGGGACAATATGGGGGAGATGATGGATGCAGAGGAGTATCTTGTTCCCCAGCCAAACCTCTTCCCAAGGACTGAGCCTCAGGCCAACGGGCCATCGAGGCACCAGTCGTACAGGGTCAGTACAGGAGGGTTTGCTTTTGTCTTTGTTTTTAAACAGAGTGACTTTCAGTGTGTTGGAAGTGCATATTTGAATACAAGATCTCTCAACTGTATTTAAGGATCAATGTATGTAGTTTTCCTGTTGTTAATGTATAACTTAAGAAAGGAGTTGGTGCATATGAAACTGATTGTGACTGGAAAAGGTCATGGTGCATTAGTAGATCACAGGAGGAGCAGTATGTCTGCAATGATGAGTCCATCATTGATAGCAGTACAGGATTTAGACATATCCCCTGAACAGAGTAAACAGTGGCGTGTAAGCCAGCAAGAAAATGTGCAGATCAGCAAAGAGTAAAATTTGGAAGTCCTCAGTAGAAATGGCATTCACGGCCTCGACAGTCTGTGTTCATGCGTTGTATTAAATGGGCATAAACTGTTTTTATAACAAAAGGTGAATCTGAGTAGCAAAATGTTTTGTTCTTCAGCAGGAGTTGAATATTGTGCTGTAATGTTAATCATTTTCTAAATGTGCTTAATGAAGCCATAAAAGTTACCCACTGTGTGCTCGAAAAACAGAAAGCAATCCATTTTATTGTTGATGTATGACACCAGTTTATTCCTTGTGCTTAATCCCTGCAGCAAAGCAGAGATCAAGGCTTAGACGTGGAGCCCTCCATCACCGGTGGCGCTCGGAGCGCGCACTCTTCCATGAGCACTCTCGGCCGCAGCCAGTATCCTACCTTATCTTTTGGAGCCAGCACCGCAAATGGCTTTTTGCCGCAGTACCCGACGCTGGCCCGCAGCATGTCGGCAGGAGGCCAGTCTGACTCGGTCTTCCTGGATACAGTCCCAGACGGCCACTCTGTTTCCCCAGCCAGCCCCGGACGCTACTGCAAAGATCCCACCTACCCCAATGGGAGCCAGGATGACCTGGAGACTGATGGGCCAAATGGCTTTCATCATCCTCACCACCTTCATCACTCCCTCCCCAGACGAAGTCATGGCTACAATCATAATCATGCCTTGCCAGGTGAGTGGGTGTTTCTTCCACTGGTGGAAAATTTATAGACGTGGTGTAGATGGAGAGTAACAACAGACATTTGGGAGTTTTCTGACTTTTATTCCTCTGTCCATCCTCTCAGAGTACGTGAACCAGGACATTCAAGATCTCAGGCCAGCAGTCCCGGAACGGCCCACCACTCTCCCCCGTAAGGGCTCCAGAGTGGACAGACGCCTCCCCAACGGCCTGAGTTCAGGTCACAGCGTGGAAAACCACGGTTACCTGATCCCTGTTAACTCCACCTCTCCTGCCTTTGACAACCCATACTACCTGGACCTCGTGGCCAAAGCCAAAGCTGCACCTGAGTCTGCCATGGTGGATGGCCCTCCAGAACTGGAGAGCGATGGGGGAGTTACCAGGCACGTGAACGGGTTTGTAACCCCCACAGCAGAAAATCCGGAGTATCTTGGACTAGCAGACACCTGGAGTGGCCACACTTGAGGAAAGGGGACCTGACAGTGAGAAGGAATCACGCACTGTGTCCTGCTGAGGAAAGCAAGTGGAAAGGAAGAGTAAAGACAGGAGTGAGCTGGACGCATGTTTGAAACTGAGCACGGCTCGGTCACACTGGTGTCAAATAGACTATCAGGAATCACAGTTTATTCAGAAAAATGTAGCATTATTATGGTGTCCCTGGCATCGTGTATATTTCTGTTTCTCCTTTAACAATCTGTGACTGTTTAGTGCCAAAAACAAGTTTACTTTTTCTTTAAACAATAGCAAAGTTCATATTTGTGGAAAAACAATACTGAATCACTTGACTGGATTAAGGAGTGCTGAATATTTTTTTTTTTCAACATTTTTTTTTTAATATATATAATTTTCTTTGAACTTGTTCCGTTTTATGACTGTCAGGTTCTTATATTTCTCTCACAAACTTAACACTCTGACAAAGTGAACCACGATATGCATTGAGGATGATGTTTAGTATTCTGATCACTTTCTCCCAGACCTGATGGGGGTCTTCAAAAGTCTCAAAGCTATTTTGTGTTGGACAGAGAAGTCCCTGCAACCCATCTGGCCTGTGGACACGCTCCCTGAAAGAAAGGCACGCTGTCTGGAGAAGACAGCGGCTTTGTGCCGCACTGATGTGGTTGTTGGTTCCTGCTGCTGGAGCTGCTCTCTGGTACAAGAAATCAGTTGTATGAGTGGACTAAATTATATTTTGAATGTCAAGATGTAGTGAATAAAGAGGCTAAGGCAAACTTTTCAGGAATTCAAAGAGGTAGGATAAATTATTTGCCTCTAAATTGTGCAAAACGACACTTTAGGATACTACCTGCATGTTTCCCAAGATTGTGTTGCCACGGTGAGCCGCCTGAATTTGGTGGCTTTTTACTGAGCGAGATTGCTCTTCAAGCTATTGGTAAATATATTCTTGAAGAATTTGTTTGTGTTTGTGCAAGTGTTGCCAATGCTGAATCAAAAAACCAGCCGTTTTCTGCAAACTGGAGCTGAATGTGATTCAGACGAGGCAAAAACATTGCTGTGCTCCATCTGGGTAATCAATGCATGTCTCAAATTCCTTTCTATGAGAACTCACTGGCATCGCAGTTAATAATCAACAGCATTTCTTTCTTTTTTATGTTAACTGCTGTTGGACTGGGGGAGGTCAGAACCCATTCAAAAGAGTCATTGTGTAACCCCCATGTCCTCGTTGTCGGCGCTCTCCCAACTCACACATCCCACAGCGATGATACCGTCTTCTGAGATCCTCTTTCCTTCTGAGTAAACCCAGAAATGATGATGTGTACTCCACAAACTGCTTATTATCCAGCAGAATACGACGACTACTGAGACTTAACATTTAGCATTTTTAAACCTTTTTCAGATATCTGAATGGTCCACAGAATGACTGGAGTGTGTCATCAGTGGACGGGCCGAGATGATTTTGTGATCTGCGTACAATTGCCTCATTCATGTCAAAAGTATCGTGACGTTTTTATACGGGTTTTGAAGAGTTTTTTTTTTTTTTTTTTTTTTTTGTTCCAGGAATCGATTTTTAAAAAATGTCTAAGATATTTTAGTTCAAAATATCTTGCCCATTTTTTTAATAGCATGGGGGTTTTATTTTAATATCTTAAGGTATTACATACTAATATTATTTTGAAGTTGTAGGTTTAAGATTTACATAAGATGTTTTCTTTCCATATTTATGTAATACTACATATACAGGGTGGGGCTTTCAGTTGAAACCCTTCACAGGTGTTGCTGTCACCGCAGAGCTCCGCAAAGACAGGTAATAAGTGAAAAAGCTAAGTTCAGATTGACCAAAAAAAGCCAGTTTTACATTGATCACATTGTGTTTTCATAGTTGTACAGCTTTCATCATGTACTTCTCTATAACCCAAACCACTTAATCCTGAGCTTTTTTAATTTTTTAATTTTTTTTTTAAAGAAAATGCATCTTTTAATCCAGACTGTGACAGTACAGCTAAAGAAAGTTCCTTCTTTTCTGAGACGATGTTTATTTCTGGTTGTTGTGAAATCATATAAAAGATATGCAATCATAAACAACGCTCTCTTGTTTAAACTGTCGTTTGATTTTTGTGAATTGTGAAACGTATATGTCTTTAAGTTGTAACCTGCACAAGAATGAGGAATAATCGAAGCACGCCGTTTTCCCCCTAAAGCCCGTTTGCGTCCTCTCCTTGGATGCCCAGTGTTGCGTCTTCTGAAAGTGGCGCAGATGATGACGACGTAAATGAATGTTTGGTCAATTTAAAAGTATCTCACAAAGATGTTCAGAAGAGGAAACACGAGTGAAAATGAACCCAGTGACCGTTTCATGATTGTGTTTAAGCATCTGTGCAAGGTTTTGGAAGACTACAAATCTGTGATTTACATTTTGTAAAAAAAAAAAAAAAAGTATGTTTTGTACTTTTGTTGCAAGCAAAGTCTTTCTCTACATTGTTGTTTTGACTGTGACAAGGCATAAATAACATGTTCATTGGGAATTTGTATGTATACACACACATGTATAAATATATATTTGTTGGTCTACTGTAGAGGGAAAGGAGGCATGTGTAAAATATGTGATGAAGAAGAGTTTATTATATGGGACTTCTGGATAAATGTTTTAAAAAAAAAAAAAAAAGCTGCTGTAAAGTGAAAAGCGAGATATTTCTATTTCACATTTATTCATTGAATCTGGCCTACATTATTAAATCTGACGTGCACAGCACAAAGCTGTTTATTCTCTTGCAAGTATAACAAGTGAAAACTATAATTAGTTGAGTCTACACAACACACATTTAACATTTTAACTCAACTGATTTTATCCAGGTTGGTTCTAGTGGTGTAAAAAGTCAATTGCAGGTTTCCTTCCTCAACAAACTGTTCCTGCCACCTACTGGTGGTTACTGGAATTGCAGCTACTGTGTTTCATCTTCATGTCTATAAATGTTCAATCCTTTAATCACACAGCCTTGTTGTGTTTGATTCATTTCTTTCACTCGTAAGAGAAATACTTCTGTCTCATTTGTTTTTTTTCTCTCTCTCCACTGGTTCATTAAGCTCCAGTGTGTGTTTGTGTGAAGTCTGAAAGTCGTGGAGAGACATTTGGACTGTGTTGTAATGACCGCCAAGAACCATAAAAACTTTAACTTCATGTGCTCAAAATATGAAGCTAAAGAGAAGTGAGAAATTTACATTTCTGTCCTGAAAGGCTTGTTTTGTTTAAGCTAGGCAATACCAAACATCATTGTATTGTATATTATAACAGCAACGCTCTTATTTTAAAAAAAAAGACAAAAGGAGTCTGTATGCTAATATGGGCTGCCTGTAGTTCTGACCCGTCACCCACTAAAAGAAACAAAATTTCATATTGCTGGTGTCAAATTCAAATATTAATCAAACATCATTCCAGAAATTTTAATTCAGTATAGAACAATGTTTTTCAGTCCAGATTCTCAGGAACAACTGTCCTGCATGTTTCAACACACTAGACAGTTTTTAAATTATTTTATAGAAACAAAAAACCAACACAGACAGAACTAAGGACATCTCTTTTTTTTTGAATGACGCTTCTTTAAACATATATCTATTTTGTGAATCATCATTTGAACCATGTTTAGAATTATTGTATTTTTCCAAAGCACAATATCTCTTTTCCAACAACCATCACTGGCGCCACAGCATGTACAGTCAACAATGGTGTTTGTTTTTACCTGTGCACCTCTGTGGGTGCTTCTGTCATGTGAAATGATTGCTCTCCCTTCAACATTTACATTTGTAACATGATCACTGCACCCATGTAAATCTGTCACAATTTGCTTTAAGTCAATTTTAAAGTTTTGCATCAGAGAAGCTGGTAAATAGTAAGAATTGGAAAGTTTTCTCTTAAGTGGTTGTTGGACTTTTAGTCCAGTTGTAAAGATTAAGGTTCAGGCTGATGTTGTAATTATGTTCTTCCAAATGAAATAAAGAAGTGTTTTCTACTTTTTAATTGCTGTGAGTTGTTTTTCTTATGTGTTTTATAATATATTTAAAATCCAGTAAAGTTTTTCTTGGTACCAAAGCTTGGAGGGGCTTCTGTTTGTTTCCATCAGATAAAGTCATGCAAAGCTTGATTATTTATGTCCTTTTTTATTAGATTCATGTGGTAATCAATTTATTCATAAGTTTGTCTTGTTGGCATGAGTGTCATGAATATCTTACATGTTTTTGTGATTTCAAATAATCACGAAACAGAAGTTACAGACTTTGTAAGATGGACCTTAATTGTTTCAGGTTCTGAAATGCATCCTCAAGACCAGAGATCTAGGAGAAATATTCAATTCAAACCTTTGTACATTTTATTAATGTAAACAAATGAAGGAAATGTGGAATATATCCAAATCAGATCCTATATAATGCATATTCACAAAAAAAGTATACCATAACTTTATTTTAATAGTCAAGGTGGCTCAGGACTGCAATAATCATCTTCTGTGTGTGCAAACTATGCTGTGGGCTTTAACTAGAACTTGAACCTAATCAGTTTTTGAAAAACTGGTTTCATTTCCATTTCCATTTCCATTTTTTTTTTTTTTTTTTTTTGGCAGAGTAAAAAATGCTAGGATTTTCTTTGGGAGTGATGAAGATGGACCAGATTAAGAGCATGAGCATTAGAGGAACAGCCAGGTTTGGAGAAAAAGTAGAAGAGGTCAGGTTGGGATGGTTTGGACACACAGAAGGGAGGAACAGCACATTTACTGACAGAAGGATGCTGGAGATGGAGCTGCTAGGTAGGAGGACAAAGGGGGAAGACCAAAGAGGACATCTCTGGATAGAGTGAAAGAGGAAGATGCAGTGAACTGAGGTTTTTTCAATTTATTATTTCAACCTAAACTTCTATTTCTTAAATTTCTAGTTTTATCTAAATTTTCCATTACAAATATTCTTCTTTACAAATTATTCATTACGTTTTCATCAGCATTCCAGAGATGTCGGGATCCACCTCTGTTGTCAGTGATCAGGGGGAGGAAATGTTCAATTAAATACCAAAAAAATATATATATAACAGAAGTGAATTTTTCTTAGTTTTGTTTCAAAACACAAAACAAAACAGCAATCACTTTTTTTTTGAGTACTTTTTCAGTACTGATTCCAGCAAAGCGGTTGCTTGAACAACCATTTGCACCATCCAAGTCTGAAGCAATCCAGTTTCCCAACAGCGTGTAGGTGGAGCATAGGCATGACGGCCGAGCCTACAGTAGAAGTTACTGTTACTGGAATGACAATAGTACAGGCAAACATTTCAAAACTGCTCAACAGAGGTATCCCGACTGCATAAAGAATTATTGGAGGGAGGTAGGAGAAGGCAGTCATGACCAAGCTGTAGATGAGGGTCTGAAGCGCTCTTTTCTTCTGAGGGTGAATATTTTTTCTGCTGGGATCAGACTTCACCAGCGTGTGGACGATAAAAGCATCACAGACTCCAATTATTACGACAGTAACTGCGTAGGCTACAACAGGCAAAAAGCTGAAAAACAACTTGTAGAAAAGAAAGTATATGACTGCAAAGACGGCGGTGATAGCCCAAACGACGCTCACCATCACAACCCTGGGGGCCAGACGTTTTGTCTTGTGGTAAGTAACTGGATGAACTACAGCCACGTAGCAGTCGAGGCAGATACAGGCCATCATGAGGGGTCTTCCACTCGTGTTCAAGGCATACACGGCGTTCCAAAAAGCTTCAAATGGCCAAATCTTCCAGATTAAATGATTAAAAATTCCAGCTGGAATGAACACCAAGAAGACAACATCCATGATGGAGAGGTTCAGGATAAAAAAATCATTGGGTGTGAGGGGAACACCTCTCCTGTGTGTCTTCAACATCTCCCAGAGGATGGCAACAGAGGCGGGAAAACCAACCACAAAGCACAGCATTGAGAAAAAAGCCCAGGTATACCTGCCCCCTTCATGGCTGCTGCAGATGCTGAAATCAAATTGTTCCCAGACAAATCCAGACCAATTGGCCTGGCGCCTGGAGCAAATCTGCATCTCAAGCAATATTGTTGCTCGATATTGACCTGAGAGACACACATGTACAGATTAAGCCTTCAGAGTGAAACACAAAACTAATTTACAAATCTGATCATCTAAAACTGGAAAAAATGGTGTCTTTGTTGCATCTATGTGTTTGTCCACAGGTAAATAGATAGATAAATAAAACATGGACACATGCAATACCTTTCAATGAGTTTTTGCAGGGCTGCCTGTGCTGAGGTCTTGCTGCTGTGGGACCTCGAAAAAAGTGTCAAATGTCTGCAGAGAACTGTTGCATATACCTTGCGTTCACACATCCATCAAATTCACGTTTTGCAAATCATATTTATGGAAAAGAGCAGACCCAACAAGTTCAGAAAGTCAACAAAGAACACTACACATACCTAAACCAGTGTTTTGTGTTTGTACCTCTGACATGACAGCAGATCAGTGAATAATGAGCGGCAGTGAGCGTAAGCTACATGTAAATGATTCCCTTCCTCCCAGGTCCGTGCCGCCTTTATTCCTCCAGCAAACCAGATTAAAAGCTCAGTTTAGCTGCTCATATTTACCTACAATGTTTGTTAATTACAAAGAATACAAAATATAGCGGATCGACTATAAAGCAGTAGAGAAATTTAAGTGATGGACCAAAAATCCGAGAATCCTCAAAGTCAGAATAGTTTATCCTGGTGAAACAATCATTATTACTAGCAAAATAAATTAAAATCCAGAGATTGGCTTTTTTTTTTTTTTTTTTTTTTTTTTTTGCTTCTGCCTTCATTTGATGTCCCAAGTTTGCTTTTTTTTTTTTTTTTTTTTTTACATTATATGTCCTGTATGTTATGTAGCAAATAACTATGATTATTTTGTGTCTCAGTCAGTCATTCTGTTTTTTTGTTTAGCCTTATGCAATTTAAATATTTTGTAGTCTTTGTTTTCTGTCCCACTCTGTTAACTCAGTTGCTTGGCATCAACTTCAGTGTTTTTGCTTTCATTCCTCATACATTTACATTTTTGTGACATATTCTATGTTTGTGGGTGTTTTTTTTTTTTAAAACAAAAGTTAGCTATTTTTGAGTAAGAAAACATTTTAAGGACTTCAGTAGGATAGCTGAAAAATGAACGAGCCACATTGCGTAACAGTTATCTTGTAATAGAGCCAAAAATCAAAACTGTAGCCCTACCACAACTCTTTGATAATATATTAGGCCTAAAAAATGTTGAAACTGCGAATCCATTTAAAAGTGATGCAAATGTTGTGCTGTGGAGAGCTAGTTATTCAAACCCGACATGTTTTTTTTAGGGTGACAGCTGATGGAAGAAAATCAAATGAGCTGCCAGTATCCAGGAAGTAATACTGAAGTAGGTTTCAGGTGTGCAGTCAGGAGCACAATGTACTCAGGTTTACACTGAAGTGGTAGGTACACTTTATTTGGTATACCTAGTTTACAGTGTTTACATACCTTCTCAATGCAAAACTCCACTTTGATCAATAGCCCTAAAGTAAGTTCTAAGTACTATTATTATTATTATATTGTTACAATCATAAAAGATAATTGCTTAATTTAGCTTAAAAAATAGGGAAGCACTGAACATTTTTGTCAAAACAAAAGCAGCTCTTTGTTGATCTTTTCATATAGCTTCTCAGGTGTAACATCGCTCATCTGGAATGATCCCTTCAGGATCACCTCGTAAAACCTGCCATCATAACACAAGTGCACCATCGGCTGCTCATATATCTATGATAAATGAAACTGCCTTGTAAATACCAGAAATGAGAGTAGGGTGGTAAATTCAATGCAACTGATATTTTATTTTAAACTCACCCACTGCAATGATCAAATATTGGCTATTTGACTATGCTAGAGCTACAGAAACCCCTAAGCGATAGGGCTACACAGAAAGACTACGGCAGTATTTATCTATTTTCCAATTAAATCTATAAGACCGTGTAGTTCTAAGGGGAGGAAAGCCTTTTTTCCACGAGTTTACTTGCTGGGGAGTTTCGTCCCTTTCTGCGGTTAATAGTAATTACGACGACTTTGTTGTGTCCTGAAGGCAACACCTGCAGCCTCAATGACGCCCATCATACTATTTTCGTCCTCCGGTCGCCGCCATTGTAGGCAGTTTTTTAACATCGCACAGCAACTACTTGCCTTCAGTTTGAAACGGTTTATCTATTAATTTTCATGAGTTTTCGCTTTTGTAACGCGGAGTCAACCACTTTCTTACTTTTGTAGAATTAACATTCCGTCTTAAGCGATATAAGTTTTGTAAAAGTTATCGGCGGTTGTGGCGACGCGTTCACGGTCCTCAATTGCTGTTGGTAATTGCTTGTTACCCACAGGTTATTTGTAGTAGCTTAGATGATGTCTCTTCACGGAAAGCGCAAAGAAATCTACAAGTACGAGGCTCCGTGGACAGTTTACGCCATGAACTGGAGCGTCCGGCCGGACAAACGTTTCCGTTTGGCTCTCGGCAGTTTTGTGGAGGAGTACAACAACAAGGTAACTTCAAAGAGCACATCCTGTCTGTCAGATGTTGGTGCCTGCTGCCGGTGATGGTGATACTCTGGCAGGTTTAGTCTGAAATGTAACCAGTTTGTGGATTTAAAAAAAAAAAATTATCTTGTCCTTGGCGAAACTAACCGAAATTGAGGTTCATATTGTTAGAGCAAACAAATACCTTCATTGGAAAATACCTTCAGTTATTGTTGCCATGGCGACGTGACGTATAGTCATGTAAATGTTCTGACATATTGATTTCAGTTGTCTACATTTTTTTTAAAGGTTTGTGTTGATTGTAGGGACACTTTTGTTTTAATTTTTTTTTTTTAAATAAAGGCTTACAGGTCCACATTGGGAATTTGTATGAACCACTGTATAAAACTATAAATAAAGCTGGTGCATATATGTGCACTAACTAGTAATTTTCTTTTAGTGCTGAAATTTGATACTATCTTTAAAAAGGGTAATTAAACAACTTCACATTGATGTGAGGTTGGAAATGCTTGCTATTTTGATTAATTGACTTCAAATAAAGTTGCCATCAGCATTAGTGGTAAATCGACAAATGATGATTCTACATAGCACAAATTTCCAGATTTAGTATTTGGATGTAGTATAAATATCTTTCCCCTACAATCATCACCATCTCTCACGACTGCTTCCTGTTCAGATTAGTAACACTACACTGGCTCACTCAAGGTGAGTTGTTGGTGTGTCACTACAGGTTCAGATAGTCGGTCTGGAGGAGGAGCGCTCCGAGTTTGTGTGTCGAAACACCTTCGATCATCCCTACCCCACCACAAAGATCATGTGGATTCCCGACACCAAAGGGGTGTACCCAGACCTGCTGGCTACCAGTGGAGACTATTTGAGAATCTGGAGGGTGAGAAAAGCTCTTAGTCCAGTTTGGCCTGAACCTGTGGTGCTCTCATTGTGCCAGAAATAAATGTGAAATATTCCAAACTACATCAATGTGATCAAATCCTTTTTGTTGATTATTTTTATTTTCACTGGAAGACCACTTACCACCAGTCCCATCTCTTTGAAAGTGAAGAGATGTGGTTCACGCTGTCTGTATGGTCTATAAAAAGCTCAAACATTGACGATGACTTGTGCTGCTGGTTGTAGGTGAGTGACACAGAGACCCGTCTGGAGTGTCTGCTCAACAATAACAAGAACTCAGATTTCTGCGCGCCACTAACATCCTTTGACTGGAATGAGGTGGACCCCAACTTGCTAGGTAAAATCTCAGTTTATGTACCATTACTGATTTGGTTAATATCATCCTTAATTGACAAACGCATTTTAAATGTACACGTGTTCATGTTCTTTAATTGTAGGTACTTCCAGTATAGACACTACCTGTACAATCTGGGGACTGGAGACAGGACAGCCGATTGGCAGGGTGAACTTAGTGTCTGGTCATGTCAAGACACAACTCATTGCTCATGACAAAGAGGTTAATGTTATGTTTCGAATTCCTGCGTCTGATAAGATGGTATTGATTGACGTCATGTTTGAATGACTTACTCGTGTCTTTCTCTGATTCCTTGCGCTGCAGGTGTATGACATCTCTTTCAGCCGAGCGGGTGGGGGCAGGGATATGTTCGCCTCGGTGGGGGCAGACGGCTCGGTTCGCATGTTTGACCTCCGTCACTTGGAACACAGCACCATCATCTACGAAGACCCGCAGCACCACCCACTGCTTCGACTCTGCTGGAACAAGCAGGACCCCAACTATTTGGCTACCATGGCGATGGACAGCCTGGAGGTTATTTTTGCTCCAGATGTGAAGTCGTCTTTTAGTCTAACTTAGAAATGCATATCTGACTTTTTTAAAAACACGTGCAGACCAGCATTAATCCAAAGTAGTAGGATAAACTCACACGCACTGCCTGAGTTCTTCAGACCAAGCGCCAAAATGTCAGAAATGAATATTTTTTTGCAAATTAGACAATGTTTGGGAAATTTGTTCTGCAACTTTTTGTAAGATACTTAAAAGCTGTTGTGAACTTGCTCTGTCTCTACAGGTGGTGATCTTAGATGTGCGTGTGCCGTGTGCACCGGTGGCCAAACTCAACAACCACAGGGCCTGTGTCAACGGAGTCGCCTGGGCGCCACACTCCTCCTGCCACATCTGTACAGCAGGTGTGCAGCTTTTGCTGGAGATGTTGCAAAATGTTCGATTGCAGTCTGAACGTTGAGAGCTTAAAAGTATATCGGGAGAGCCTTATTTCAAATTCCTGAAATAATTAACACCATTTATGTGCTTTTACAACATTAGGACATACACTTTTTAGCAATCTAAGAGCAAAATTTGAAATACTTTGATTTGTGGTAATTTATTGTAATAAAACATAATTAAAAACAAAGTTATCTATGAAAATACTGCTTTGTTGACAACTGCTGAAGCTCTACAAAGCATCAATGTCTTTTATTCCTACCTTTTAATCCTTTGTTTTTGCCGTATGAAATAAGAAAGCATGCTTGTAGAGATTTTTACTGCAGTCAGAAATGTAAAATTCACTGTTTAGTAGTATTATTTTCTTTCAGAGTAAATAAATAAATCGATTAGAGACCAATCTCCTCCCCTCTCCCTGTCTAGCGGATGACCACCAGGCTCTAATCTGGGACATCCAGCAGATGCCGCGGGCCATCGAGGACCCCATACTGGCCTACACAGCAGAGGGAGAGATCAACAATGTGCAGTGGGCGTCCACGCAGCCCGACTGGATTGCCATCTGCTACAACAACTGCCTGGAAATTCTTAGAGTCTGAGGAGCCGTCGACTCCATGACTCAAAACCTCTCTCAGCGATACTCAAAAACTCACTTGACTTCTTTTTTTTTTTTTTTTTTGAAAGAACCGTTAATGAAGGCAAACCATTTAGTTTGGACATTTACTGGGTTTATATTGATGCATTTCAGGATTTTTGTGTAAATTTCCCTCGGATTATACTCGTTTTTTAAGAATGGTGTTTAAAATTCAGAAATCAACACCTGACTGTGTGTTTTGGGTCAGAAACCGCAAGGAATAGCAAAAGTTATCACCAAGCCCCCAACACACCCACAAGGTTTGGTCCTAAGAATGTTTTTTTTTTTTTTTTTGAAAAGGAACTAAATGTTTTTATTAAGCTCAGTACTTTTCTGTTTCTCCAGTAACCTGCAAAGCTTTGATAAAATGACCCACTAGTGTATGAAAAATAGTGCAACAGAAGGGTTTTAACGCATTGGTAATCCTTCTGTTGGTATTTAGTTCTTTGCAACCAGGAGTGAGTAAGTCAACACTGGAGAAGATGCAGTAATAACTGGAAGTTGACGGAAAATAAGCAAACCAAATTCACAGACTATTGAAGACACGGACAACGAGTTGAATAAGATGAGGTGGCTGAAGTCAAATGTTACTTGTACTCTGATCAGAAATGCTCATTGATGGAAACCCTAACCCTGAACTTGCTGAATTTTAAGAGCACATCATTCCCAGACAGGAATTTTAATCTGTACTCGGGTCCTTTTTGTAATAGAAACACACAGTGTACCTCCAAAATTTCCCTCTAAAGACTCACGACTGTTACATCTGTTTTCATGTACTGACCATGGGGATAATAATCTTTAATAGGTTGCCTAATAGACAAACCAATGCTTTTTTCTCCCCTTTTTATTCTGTATTTTTTTAAACTGTTTCTAATGGAGTGCTTTGTTTTTAGTTGTGTCCTTATTTTTCTACATACATTTTTCTGAAGCAGTTAAATGTCACTTCAACCATAAAAGTGGACTGACTAATTCATGTGAATTCAGGAGATGAAACTGTTTTTAATTTGTAAATCTGTCTTAGTCGACAAATTATGTTTGTAAAAACAAAAACCATGTTTGTTGTTGTGTATTTTAATAATGTTTGCTAATATTAAGTGACTGCTATTCAGATTTCTGTTTCTGCATCAGTCATTTTATTCATAGCTACAATAATTAATTTTAATCACTGAATTAAATTCTGTCCAACGATTTAGAACATCACAGAGACATGCTGTATCTTCTGACTTATAAATAATAGTTTAAGTCATTGCATTTCCCTTTTATTGTGACATGTTGGTCCACATCAGCCTATGAAATCTGGAAACTAATCACAGCACTTCTGCGATGTTCGGACTGTTGCAGTAAAAAAAACTGCAAAAAGTAACACTCTTCAGATCAGTTTCAGTGGTTTTGTTTGTGATCTGTTTGGTAAATAAGGTTATCTCCTATTTTATCAGCTTGTCTCAGGAATAATTTTAAGTCCAGATTTGATGACCAAAAGTAAGGAGTACAAACTATTTACTATTTTAGAGCTTTGAATAGGTAGATTATCCTCTAGACTTGATCAAAGCAAGACTAATCACTTTCCCATGTCTTTGTTCTTAGTGATGCAAATTGTTAGTTTTTATATTAAGCAAAATACAAAGAAGAGAATTTTGTAAAGTGTGGAACTACTGGTTTATTTGGACAGTTTTAGTTTCTCGTCTTTGGCCAAATGCACTGACAACGAACAATGTAACCAGACCAGAATAGGATTAATCTAAACCGTACAGGAAAGGAGTAGAACGGGTCTCAAAAGCTGTTAAATTGTACAGAACAAGAACAAAAGTTTGTGAGTCTCTTCAGGTGTACTGTGAAGCTGAAAAAGTGTAAACTTGTTTAAAAAGGAAATCCTTCTCAACTGCTCTTCACTGATTTGGACACCATTTTCTGTCCAGACTTATTCTGATATCTGATCTGTTTGCAGGACTGAGGAGGCTAGACTCGTTTCCCCTTCCTAAACCGAAGTGGCCTCGCGTCGCTGCTTTGCAAGTCACACTGGGAGTCAGATGGCGGGCAGCACCGGGTCGGAGACATGCTTCTGGATCTCAGCCCGTGCTGAGGTGAGGTCCAGGTTCCCTGGCAGCGAGGGACAGCGGAGCTTCTCACACATCCCCGAGCTGGCCAGGAGGGCCGATTTGACTGACCGCTGTGGCGACTGCTGAGGTAACGCCGCGTGAGTGTCCGTTTCAGGGGTGACGGTCATGGACATCGTGTCATCCGACGCCGCGGTCATGTGAATGCCGCTGGACATGGACTCCTGGGACTTTTTGGAAGACTTAAGATCAGCCTGGCCCAAGCCCTGAGGTTAAAAACAAAAAAAACATTAGCTTAGACTGGGTTCAAACATTAAGTTTAGCAAAAATGAATTTTCTGGTGTGTTTTGGTATAATTCAGCACCTGTGATGGAGGCTGGCTGTCCATCTGTATGGGGGAGATGGAGTACATGCTGTGCAGCACAGGGGTCCCAGTCCCATACAGGCCGGATGAATCAGTGAGGAGGGTACCGGATGATACAGCGCTGTAAGCTGGAGGTACAGGAGCTATTTGCCTTTGGAGAAGTTGCAAGATAACGTTGATGTCAGCTGTGACCCGGGTCTCCAGTCTAGAGAGGATGGAAGAAGAAGAGATGAACACAGGATGTTTTTTTTTTTTTAATTTGAATATCGCTGGTATCGCTCCCAGTCTATATGTTAAAGTATCCTTGTCAAGACACGCCAGCGTCGGCCCACAATGGTTTCATATGTTGAAGTTGCATCAGCTAAATGAATTTAAGTCTGCCTCTGTTGCATCATGTGTCTTTATCAGAACCACAAGACCTTAAAACTGTTAAAAAGTCAAAGAAAACATGTTGATTGGACAAGTTTGGGTATAAAAGCAGTTGGACATGAGTCGCATAAACATCCCAGATCTGTGGCTTAAAATCTGAGTATCGTCAGAGGTTTCCTTGGAAACAGATTATATGTGTTTGACCATAGTTAAAATACAATAAAACCTAGATTAAGCTGTACTTAATTGTGAAGTTAGACCATTACTTTTCATAGTTTTCTTGTTTTGTAGGATTAGGTCTAAAACCAAGGCTCCGTCATCCAACAGTACAGTTTTTGGTGAAAACAAAAGTTGAATCTGCTTCCTAACATCATAATGTCACAAAAAGACCTGCTAAGATCCACGCCAAGCGTCAACCATTCCTTTTAATGGTGTATTTAACAACTAACCAGTAAAATGCCTTCGTTTCGATGCTCCATCTCACTGGATGCCAGATTTCCCATAACTTGAAAAACAGTGTCAAATTTATAAAGAGCTCATAGACTGAAGAGGCAAATTCATGATCTTATATCATGGTTGTGAATGATCTTACTGGAGTCAAACCTTTTTTTTTAAACATAGTTGTTTTAATCATTCATGTTGAGTTGAGTGGTTAGTTATGTTTTTTCTCTCTTTTAAAGAGAGCTGAGATTAAAACGTGGATCATGCACCTGTTGAGCTGCGAGTGTAAGACCTCCAGCTGAGACTGCAGCTCACTCGGCCTTTCCTCTGCGAACGGTGGCGGGTGGCTCGAGTTGCGGACGGAGGAGGATCGCCAGACGTGAGTGGAAATCTGCGACTGTTGCTCTGGCCAGTACCGATACATTCCCGGCACATTCAGAGATGAAGCTGAGAGAAAGGAAGAGAGGTTGGTGAGAATATTCATCCCCTTTTTGGCAATTTCACAAGGTATCTTTAACGACAAAACACCAAAGGCAGCAGTTACTTATTGAATGTTTAAAATCTCAGAATTTGCATACTTTTCCAGGAAAAAAACCCATCTCGTGTCCATCTTACCTTGATGCCCCCCGTCCAGTACCGCATCCCTTGTGACTGAGGTTTCACTCTGGGGCAGCAGCTTCGCCACAGGAGGAGAGTAGTCCCGTCTAGCGTCTTTTGGAGGGTAAAGCTCTTCTCTAGTATTGCGTGCCAGAGGTTTTGCCAGGTCCTCACTTGACTGAGAACACGAGGATGCGCTGCTCCAGAGGTCCTCCCAGACGGCATGAGGAGGTGAGTGATGACAGGACCGGAGGGGGTACGAGTCTTCGTGATCGATTCCCTCTGTTCACAGAAAAGCTTCTCAGTCACTTCGTTACATTTTCTGCCTCGTAATCCTGAGATCCAGCTCTGACAGAGGTTTAGTAAAACACTTGCGGCACAAATCGGTGATGGGGAATTTCTTTAGCTTATCTCACCTGGCCTTATTCGACAGTGAAGCGAGCGGATATTCCGCCGTGCCTTGTGGCGGCACCCGCAGTCATCCCCAGAATCATCAGTTGTTATCACCTGTGGCACCTGATCCGCCTGAAGATCACAAAACAAAACTTTTGTTGTACATCCCAGAGTAATTTATCCGGTGCCCTTTTCATGCCACCATTTGTCTATCCAGCTACCTGCCAGTGAATATCTCGTAGGTCAAACGTGATCTCCAGGTTCCTCCAGAATTTATCAGCAAAGCTTGGGTACATGTCGAGGACCTCCAGCAGGTCGTCCCGCGGGATACGGTGCAGGTCGCAGTAGGTGATGGTGTGCACATCTGCCTTGGACCTCCCTGGTTCATCATACAGGTGGATAAACTCGCCAAAGATGTCGTTCTTTTCTGCAAGACGACGAAGGGGATTTATTTAACTAAAGGGCTCTTAAAAGGTTAACGTTGTGAGACCGCCTTTTAAGCATCTGCAGCGTGGTTAAACACCTTTACCTAAAATGGCTACCACCACCTCATTCCTTGTGATCTGGATGGAACCACGTGAGATGAAGAAGAGGGAGTCCAGGACGTCTCCGTTGGTGATCAGAGTGTCCCCTGGAGGGGCGTGGACTGTCTTGATCCTGATAGCTAAAGCACGCAGACATGCCTGACTGCCTCCAAGGAAAGCGTTGCAGTTCTGCAGCAAAGACCGGTTCAGGTGCAAACAGATGTCTGCCTGCAAAGACTCTGGAAATCCCTTCAGCACCTGGAAGACGGGGATAAAAAAAAAAAAACCCATCAAAACATCAGGAACTTCACATAAGAGGAATACTGATCCTATTACGGAAGTTAAAAAGTGAGTTTTCACTTACGGCATTCATGTCTATGCCGTTGGTATAAGACCAGGCGTGCTGGAAGTACTCCTCCAGCCTTTGGCGCAGACTACCCGGGATTTGGTGGAAGCGGATGAACTCCTTGACTCGCAGCATTTGGGTGTGGTACCGGGTCGTACCAGAATACAGCCGCTGGATGATGGCAGAGACGTTCCCAAATATGCTGGCGTACATGAGGGCTGAGGTAGAGGGAAAGACAAAACAGAAATGTAATTTAAGGTGTAATATTTGCCAAAAAAGAAAATGATGAAAGCAGTCGAGTTCTTCTCCTTTCTGTAGATTTGATTGGTGCTTTCAGGTGCAGTCACAAAAATGGCACCATGTCTCAAAGTGGGCCTCGATATTTTGAGGGTATAAGTGCATTTACACGTACAAGTATGTAGCATCTACACTTTTCACCTGCATCTTTGCTGCAAGAATGAGGAAGGACCACGAACCAATTTTAAACCAGTTACAGGTGTTATGTTTTAAAGTTTCATCTTCTCAGTGGAAAGATTGTAAATATTTTCAATTCCTTACCTTAATCTGGTAAGGAAGCAACATGCCTCGTTCAATTGGAAAACATTACTGGCTCGTATCAAATACAGGTGTATTTTTATACGAGGCAGTAGAGACACTATTGAATCAGTTCACACCTACTGGCCCCAATCTTAATACAGAAGATTAAAAAAACTTTCTGAAATCAAAACAACCTACATTTGTTTTTATTTTAAACCTGTATTATTAGATGGAAAGAGGTGCAGACTTTCTTTAAGGACCAAAATGAAGTGAGCTGAAGCAGTTTTGAGTGAAAAGGAATATGTTTTTTTTGTTTTTTTTAAATCTAAATGGCAATTAATGTTCATATTTGAAGCAATCAGCCAATGTCAAAGTAAATTTCTATTTCAAGCCTCTGACAAGACTCAAAAATTACATTTAAGTGACAGTGAGGATAATGTCCCTGCAGATGGAGGTCATCTTAACTTTGTATGTGTACATAAGACTGTCACCAGACACAGAAGAGTTCATGACCTTTACTCATAACATTTTCCTATTTTACAAGTACTGATGCAGTTATATGAAAGCTGGTCCTCTTTTTGCAGTTTGTGTGATATTAAATTAACGTACAGACTTGCAACAAGATAGCAGCAACTGGCTGGAGTCATGTATACAGCAGTTCTTTTTCTACTCTTTTTGTACACATATAAAGTTTGTCAGTAGGGACTCCTGCTACAATATCACATCAGTGGAATGACATTTGTGAGTCCTACAAGAGCCTTAAAATAGTAATTTAATCTTACATAGGTCTTAACATTCACCATATTCTGTTGTAAACTCAAAACTACTTTGATTCACAGCGTTTCGGTTCTAGATGAAAGTTTACCATCTAATAATAGACCCAGAGATGTTTTAACTCTCCTTTTGGACCTTGAATCAAATCCAGGTTACCACCGACCTGGACAAGACAGCCAGCACACACGTTAGTGTCTAATCACACCAGTGCCAAACATGTATTCTGAATTGTGTTGTGAGAAAAAACAAAAATCTAAATATTGTTTTGAGGTGCAGTGAGAGGTTGGTTTTTGAAACACCATCTTAGTGCTTTTCCTCTTTTACTTGGTTGGGAGGGAATCAAGTTTTACTCCTCTTTTTTTGAATATTGTTCTTCAACTCACATCCAATGACCATGACGCAGATGGAGAAGATCTTCTCAGAGTTGGTGTTTGGGGAGACGTTACCAAACCCCACGCTTGTCAAGCTGCTCAAGGTGAAGTACAGAGCGGTGATGTATTTGTCCTTGACCGACGGGCCAGAGCTGGAGTCGCTGTCGTTGTAGGCCTTTCCCAGCTGCTCGGCCAGGTTGTCCAGCCAGCCGGTCTCCGTGTACGGCCTCTCCACAAAGCCAATGGCGTACCAAATGCAGGCCAACCAGTGGGCGATGAGCACAAAGGTGCACATGAGCAGGAAGAGGACGGCAGCGCCGTATTCAGAATATCGGTCCAGCTTCCTGGCCACGCGGACCAGCCTCAGCAGCCGAGCCGTTTTCAGCAGGCTCGTTAAGGTTGCCATCTTTGGTTGCCATTAACAACAGGGAAGATGTTAAGCAGGATTAGTAATGTCACCGAGAAACCATTTCAGACTATTCCCAAATAATTTTAAACCCAATGCAATATGAATTTAGAAGCATCACTTCAGTTAAAAAGAAGCAGTCATCTTACCTCATCAGAGCCAGATCTGAAAAGGAGGAGATCAAACGGGATGGCTGCCATCAGATCAATAGGGAACCAGCCTTTGATGTAATGCTTGGCTATCCGGCTCGGCTGGGTCACCACCTCGTCGTTTTGATCCACGTACGTGGTGCGAAGGTTGATGATGATGTCCACGATAAACAGCACGTCCACCATGAGGTCGGCTACGTTCAGAGGGTTGCACGTGTAGCCGCAGCGCCTCTGCCGTAAATCACCATGTTCATCCAAGAGGAACGCAGCTGAGTAAGGAGTGAAGACAGCCGTGTAGAGGACCAGGAGGAGAATAATCCAGTCCCAGAAAGCCTTGAAGGGGCTGTAGTGTAACAAAATCCACCATGTTGTCTCTGGCACTTGGAGTTTGTATTCTGGCAGGACGTCAGACTCCAACGAAAGCACCTGAGAAAAATATACAAGCTCATCTTCTGACTTATCTCACTGAGGAATCTGATGATCATTTCACTGGTTTCTCATTTTAAAAGGAAGTACATCCTCCACGTAATGGTTTTTAAACAAATAATTGACTATCTTGTCACTGGTGAATCACAGCAGAGGGAAGACTTTGGTTAGGGATTTACAAGGTCACAACTTATTGGAAGCACTTCCTATGCATTTATTTCACATCCAGCACTCATCATCCAGTGATGCAGAACAGAGAGCCCCAGGGCTGCAGCAGCAACAACTGTAGGCCTGAATTGAACTTTCGCTCAATGTATCTTTGTTTTTCTCACCCATGAGGAAGCTATCCAGCCACCCGAGCCCCCTACTGATTTTTCCATTAGTGGGTTAATTAAAAGCGGTCTCCCGTTATGTCAACTTTCTGGGAGCTCCTCTTCCTTTGTTCAGCAATCAGAAAATGCTTACTGTGAGCTGTAATGATGGGCCGCAGCCTGGCCACCGGTTCACAGATAATCCCCTAAAATCTGGTGCTGAAGAAGCAAGTTCATACATTCATTCATTCAGAGATGGTTTTTCGTGGCTTGTAAACAACCAGCCAGGGACTGAGTGTATCCCTGTCCATACCTGTGTGACCTTCTCTGTGACGTTCTGAGGGCGGTCCTTCCCCTTGGAGGGGCTGAGCAGCTCCGTCCTCGGCGCGGGAAGAGGACGACATTCAGGGCTCCTGATGGCTGGTTCCCCACCCTTCCCCACGTCCGAGTCAGACATGAAGCTCTGATGGACTAAACATGATCAGGAAAAAAAAAAAAAAAAATTTAATTTACACTTCGGCAGAGAACCCAGACAAGTTTAGCTTTTAAGTTCTTTTAATTTTGTACTTTTTTCCCACCCTTTTTATGAAAACTGTATTCAAGCTTTAATCATTATATTCAAAACAATGGAAGCTTCACTGTTGAGCTGCTAAGGTAGTTTTCTTAGTATATTGTATTTAAATTGTGGATTCTCTTGACTTTTGTTTATATTAAAAAACATTTTTAATACGACCTAAAGAAAACTATCCCCTCATGCACTGGATAATCTTAATATTTCAGCTAAAAAAAAAAGCATCAGTCTGTTAGGACAGTAGCAGCTAGTTACACTCACAAAGACTTCCTAACAGTTAATAAAATGTTCAATCCAGAAGTGCAGAAAGCGAATAAACTCAATATACCTGATTTGAACCAGAAACTCAGATCGTCGTTGATTTTGACCATCGAGCCATGACCCAAATACTCCCGGCTCCGGCTGCTTTTTCAAAAGCATGCGAGATGTTCGAGTTTCATACGCTCCTCTTGTCATCTGCTGTGCGGCTGCAGATGTCGATGATGCGTGCTCCACCCGGGCTCAGCTCAGCGCAGAGGACTGGCCTGCAGCCCGCCAACATCGGACCCCAATCAATGCCACGCCACAGCTGAGAGGAAGTGATGGGAAAATCAATGCGGCGCATTGATAACAAAGTGACCGGGCCTACCTGCTAACATCGAATCTTGAAAGTAGTTTAGTTTGGTGGATTCTGTTTTTTACTACAAACTAATATGACTAAAGTTACAGTAGTCAGTGTTGCAGTCATGATTTCTTATTAACTAAACTAATTACTTTATTTCAATAGGAAGTAATCAGCTCTATGAGTCTGACAGCTGACTTTCATCATTCCTTTTTTGGTGAAATAACATTTTTAACGTAAAGACGTTTAGTAATTTTAAAGAAGAAAAATTATTAAAAGTTTAACAAGAGTATCACAATAATTGACGATACAGCTGCCTGTTGTCCATCACTTGTCACTGTGGCTTTTTGAACTTTGAGTGGCTGCTGAAAAGTGTGTTCACTAAACACATTTCATGTGTTTCAGCATCCTTCAGGCAAGGATGCTAAAACACCCAAAGCAATGCATTATGAGTGTGACTAATGCCATGATCCAAGGTTGATGTGGTCAGAAAGAACCAGATGTTCTGAGGATGGTTTGTTTCTGAACATCTGCTTCAACTGAACTATATAAATATGTGATTCACATCGGGTTAAGAAACCTAAATGTGATACAGTAACTTGGTATGGTAATTCCTATTCCTGCAGTGTGGTTACGCTGATAGAAGTATCCCATTGTATCTAGTGGTTAACTATAAAATTTAGATCATGATCGACAAAAAAATGGTTCTAAGAAATACATACGGTCATTTGATGAAAATTATTCAAAGCAGAGGAGTTTTTTTTGTCTGGAAAGAGTGAGATTTTATTTAGAATTAATTCTTCTTAAAATATAAATACTGCTTCTTTCTGCTACACATAGAATTTGTCAACCAAAATAAAGTCCCTCTTTCATTTTTTCCAACCGGTGATGTTTTTTTTCCCCCAAGCATTCATCAACACAGAAATGAGGACGTTATTTCATGCGGCTTCAGAAGCATGTTTGTAAAAGCATCTTCAGCAGAACAACGAGAAGGAAAATCCTTCAGATCAGTGGTGACAGGGCTCCAACAACGCTTCTGGGTGCTTGAGGCTGATCTTTAAATCTGATCTTATTAATAAAATTAACTGTTTCATTTTACCACGTCACACATTGAAACTGTCACGCGATGATATCTGAATGGGGGCGTACGGGAGTATCAGCATCCCTGGTGAACTCCCTGTGAAAATCACATATTTCACGTGTATAAAAGAGTCCAGTGAGCGTGCAGAAATCCCACTCAGCTGTCAGCCTGGATATTGTCCCACACTTGCACTACATCTGGATGGTCACTGAGAGCTTCTATGAGAGCCGACGCGGCTTCCAGCTGCTCCTGATCCAGAAATGAGTTGTTGCGGGCCACGAACTCAATCCCTGCAGAGGTAGTCTGCATTCCCAGCGCCTCCAGAGACGTCCGCACCTTATTCACGTCTGTCATGTCACAGGTGAACTGAGAAGATAAGCAGATGAAGCTTTTACTAAAGCTCTGGTTTTCCTTTTAATTTTTTACAACTTTTCAAGTCCTATGAAACTCTTTTTTTTAATACAAAATTATTCTTATTAAATGTGTTGATTCATTTTTTGTCAGTGGACCAACTAATTCATTGCCTTCCAGCTTAAAACTGCAGTAGTCTTTAATTCAGCAGCAGAGGAGGTTTTTAATCAGAAAAATATGAAAGACATCAGTGGATACTATTAATAGAACGGGTAATAAAAAATAGTTATTACCCGTAAAAATAAATAAACAAAAATAGTTATTACAAAATAGTTATTACCACTCCCACCTAAAAAAAAATGGACCCCCACGGTTTAAGAGATTTATGGAGAAAACACTGATGCATTTTTTTTTTTTTGCATTTACATTTTCTGCTTGGAGGTCAACAGAGGTCGCAAAGAACTGCAAGATGCATTTAATAGACCTGTAACAGTAACTGGCATTAGATTAAATAATATGTAAAAATAAATCAACATTCTTGCCAAAATTCATGCCATAAGCTGCAACATGGCCAAAAGAGAAAACCAAATTTAAAAAAAAAAAAAAGACAAAAATGTCAAGAGGGAAGCAGAACTCCCTCCAGTTGCAGTCTAACCTTAAGGATGGCGTTCCCCTCCTCATCCTCGGTCTCCTGGACATCTTCAGCTCCGGCCTCGATGGCCAGCTCCAGAGCTCTTTCTACAGTGAGGTCCTGACCCGGCAGCACCACCGCGCCCCTGCGGCTGAAGTTATTACGGGCTTTTTCTGACACCATCCCTCTGAGGAAAAATTGAGTTTTTTTTAAATTTACAGGTTTATGTTTGTTCTTCTTTGAGAAGTCACTTCCAGAGTTGAATTTACATGTTTTACAGACAGAAAAGGAAAGCTTAAAATAAGAACAGCTACAATCAAGTATGTGGCGTTTAACAGTTTGATTCATTGCAGGAATTGTTTGCATTATCAAGATTGCATACTAACTCCTAACATATCCATGTCATCTTACAAGATATCACATCAGCAGTGTAGTTTTAAAAAATAAATATGTAAAAAGCATGAAAACTACATTTTAAGAGACCAGCGCGTACCCGTTCTTGGTAAGCAGGCGTTTCATTTCTTGGGTGGTGCGTGAGACATTGTCAGTCAGGATTTCGATGAGCAGCAGACATCCACCAGGACCTCGGACTTCTACCATCTGCTGGGTTGTTGGTTTCGCCTTTTCAAATGGACAATTTTGATGACGAACATGCTACAGGTAACTTTAACAAAATCAACATTAATATAACTAAATAGTGACTGTAACTTATTAATTATTGAAGGACCCAGAAGAACCAGGAAAAAAGAAGATATGACCGTTACATGCAGTTACTACCTTACTAGAAAAGGGAAACGGATCAATGATAGAACTGAAGAGACCTGGGAATCTTATGGGAGTTTTTTTTTTGTTGTTTTTTATTAACTTCAAACTGCATGTGTGTGTGACCTACTGCATTCTTGATTGCCGCATCTATGGAGGCTTTGGGCATGTTATTGTTCCTGCACTGCTCCAGTACGTGAGCCAAGTTGATATTCAGGTCTGGGTTCGATCCACCTTCTGCAGATGACAATCAGAATTATGGAAAACCAAAAAAAAAGTCACAATCAACCTCACGTCAAGCTTTGTCTGGTATTTAATAAAACCTGAAGGCATTAGACAGCAGGTGGTTTTAAACAAGTTAAATAAGTGTTGTGATCATTTTTATAGATACCACCTGGAGTTTAGACTGTGTGACATCATGAGGCATGTAAAACACCTGCCATCGCCTCATGATGAATCCAGTCTGAACGCCTTTCTTAAGTCACATGTGTTACTGTGGTTGAGAAGAAACTAGTGATAAGAAACTAAAGAATAGACATTGAAATTAGGCAGCAAGTTTGAGGGTGCAACAAAATACCACGCAGTCAGACGTAAATATTTTGTCAGTTTTATTTCAAAAAGACCTGACCTGATTATAAAAAATAAGAAAGGTGATTCAACATGGAAATGAATTGAAAGCAGCAGCAGAACAACTACTTTTAATGATTTAAAATTGTCAGTGCAGTCAACACCTAAAAGCAGCATTTATAAGACTGTTTTAAACTGCATTAAAAACTGTTGTTTGCATCTTCATGACTTAACTTTGTTGAGCATGTAAATAAGACCTTCTGCCTTTTATAGATCCTGCTCAAAACAGCGTGTTTAAATCCGATCTGTAGTGATGTTCAAAAATACTGATCAATATCAGGTGGAACTGATCTGCTGCGAACAATTGAGACCCTTTTGGCTTTCCATACATTTACATTGCTACGCCATAAAAATGAAAACGTCGCCAAATCCTTTCACACTTACCCTTCACAGCCATTTTTATCATCATACCATACTTCAGAAACATCCTCCCTCTCGCCTCATCTTTAGGTCCTTTGATGTGCTTCACCTTTGACCACTTGTTATGTCCGGCGCATAAGGCAGCGCACACCTGCAGCGTCCTCGCGGGAACCAGAGTCGGGAACCAGGCCGAGGACGCGGACAGTGTTGGCGGCCGGAGAGTCCTAAGAACCCGCAGCAGCAGCACCGGCCCCGCCATGCCCCTAAGACACAGACATTCACAGCCCTTTTAGAGTGGTCCTTAATTCAACAGACAACAAGGTCTGCGTGTGTAGTTTAGCCCTTATCCTCCCACGAATGACCGCTGTCATGAATAAAAGTAAACATAAAAGCCATGAGTTTTAGAACTTACAGTTTTGGAAAGAGCACGCACGGCTGTCCTTGGTGAACAGCGCACACTTCCTTGTTTCGATGACGTCAGAGTTCGACCTGTCAAAATAAAAGCTTGATGTTATTCAATATCGGATACTAATTACTTGAGTCGTTGAGTGGTCTGTGCGTGGCCCTGTGATGAACTGGTGACCCGTGCTTGAACCTATTCCAGTTGAGGTCAGGTATAAAATACCAAAAAGTATAAAACTGTTATCAATGTGTAATTAAATAGTGTTTCACAGATGAGTAAAAAGCAAAAGATTAAATGAATTCAAAAGTAATAAAAATTGCTAAACTTTTCTATGACTTTTTATATAAACAGTATATTAGACAGTGAAATTAAAAAAAAAAAAACTTGAATTGTTCAAACATTTGAAAAAAAAAGTCCTGTTATGAACAAGAGGCGAGAAGATGTTGAAATCCAATTCAGGATTTGAAATAATGTTTTTGAAGAGTGCTGATAACCTGGTCAATGGGTAGAAACTGAATCACAGTTTTTTGGTGGTGGTGGTTGAAAGATGAATTCAAGAGAAATTGTCTTGTACAGCAGGTGTCTAAACTCCCGAGTCTATGATCAAAAAAATTAAATTTGCAACTAAAAGAATACCACCACATTTGTGCCATAATTTGGACCAAATTATAAGAAAATCACTGGATTATTTTGTCAAAACATCATGTTCTCCATTATCTGAATTGTTCAGTTTAGAAAAGTCCTGAGCTGATTTCCCACAGAGATGACAGTGTAAACGCAGCAGAGATACCCTCCTTAGTTCACCTCCACTTCCTCATCACATCCTTCACAGGCTTCGCCAGTGTGAAGATGGTGCATTTTCTTGTCTTTCTGATCCACAACCAGCAACACGTCTCTAATGTTTCTGATCACTGACATTGTTATTAAAGTCCTTTCTGGATCTTTCATGGATCATTTCACAGAGCATTTGTTTTTACTCCTTTTACAGCTGTGACTTCCTCACAACATGTGTCAGAGGTGGAATGAAATATCACACAGTTACAAATGTGTACATTTCACGCGGCACAAAAAAGGAGGAATATAGATGCTACGGGGGTAGGCTGCTCCAGCTGCAGGAATTGGGCTCAGGTCAGGCCAATTAGGTTTTCCAAGCCAATTGATCAGAATCCAGTAATCATCTGTAATAAATTACCATTAAAATGAAAGTTTTCACTGCACAGTTATTCTCTCATTTTCCATCCCAGGTTTCATCCTTTTCAGGGGTTGCTGGATCCCAGCCCATCTGTCATCAGGTGTGAGGAAGGGTACTGGTACTCTGCAGAGGTTGTCAGTCCATCACAGAGCAGCACAGACAATCTAGACAAAAAAAAAACAAAACAAAAAAAAACATGAACTCTAACACTCGCTTCAAGGGGGGAATGTAAAATCAATTTAACCTTAAATCTTCCATGCATGTTTTTGGACTGCTGGAGAAAGCCAAAGTGCCAAAAGAAAACCCACAGAAGTGCGTGGAAAACACTAGCTCTAGCTCTGAGGCAGCCATGCTGCCCTAAACATGACCCAGTGAGACAGTTTACGACTTTCTATGCTAGTGACCCTTATCTAATGTTTGTAAATAATAATAATAATTTAAAAAAAAATTATAATCCTTTATTTGGACCCTAACATAATATATTGTGTGTTTGTGGCTTGTGAAAAATGAAATACAATTATTTTGTTACTTTAAAAGATCATTTATACAGTTGTATTAAATGAGGAAATGATCTAATGGGGCATTGAGAGAAATTAGCAAAGAAATAATAAAACAACAACTAGCTATGTGTTGAGTGTAAAGAAGGTTGGTGCCAGATTTACCAGGACTCATCTCATTCACATAAACAGAGGTCACTGGGAGTCTGGTCTACGTCCACTGAAGTGTCCCAGCGTGGGAACTGGAGGAGAAATGTTGACTCCTTGCCACAAAAGAAGTCCTAAATCAAATTGTTTCTATTCATGGAGATAGGTAATAATAGGCCTGTGAGCCAGACAGTCAAGACACATTGATCCAAAAATCAGGAACATCCTGCATGTATTGAGTCTCTGACTAATGTGTGTAGATTCATTTTACAGATAATTACCCAAAAGACAGTGAAACCGATTTTATGTGATTTAAAGATAAAACTGTCATGAGAAGCCCCATTAAAATACCAGACGGGAAGAACTGAGTTAAAACAGACAAGTGGAAAAAGACAAGAACAGACACACCAAAGCAGCGACGGATCACCGCCGAGGAGCACAAAGAGTTAAGGACATGGAAACCAGCCAATCAAGGCCAACCCATCTCAAACCAACAGTCCAAGGAGCGGTGAAAGGAGGAGGTTTCACCGTCGCTGCTCCTCTGTCCTCCCCACAGACCGGCGGTCTCATGCTCCCTCAGACCTGAGGAGGAATGTCACCAAGCTTCATGGAGGAAACTTGAAGGAGCCAAAACATTTTTGAAAGATATTCCTGGACCTCAAGAGACCCTGCAGCTAAAAAAAGGCAGTTGTTGTTGACTTATAGAAATCATTAAAAAAAAAAAAAAAAAAGAAAGAAAAACTGAGTATTAATGGGACACAAGAGACAAACATACCTCAGCAAGTTACATCAGCACAAACCTGAGGAGGACAAAATGATCTGAGTGTGGAAAGTTGTGTCTTGACCTGTTTAAGACTTCGGCTCCAAAGACGTTATGTTGTTAATGAAGCGAATTTGTGTTTTAACTCTTTTCCACTGGGTCATGACAGTAACTGCAGTGGTAAGTTTACTGAATTTATTTGAGCTTTTAAACCATTACATTATTGACTGCTTAAATATCTTTTAATTTAGTCAGGCTAAAAACACTCTACCAGGCTCTCAAGATCAGAATAGTTTATTTTTGCCTTTTTTTCTTTAATTTTTAACTATTACAAGTGTGTTTTTCTTTGTTGCAGAAATTATTTGGAAGAGTATTCTTGCAATTGAGCTCAAGGATTGGGAAGTTTAGGAATTTGTTATTATTTGTTATTGTATACTTCTCAAAACGATGATGTTTATGAGCTAAATTTAAACTTTTCACACAGCAGCACGACATCTTACATTTTATTACGACACTGAGTCAGAAATAACACTTCCATTCAGCTGCACTTTGGGTCAACGCTAGAAAATGTCACACATATGTGAACATTTTTAATGGTTTGGAATTTGGAGAAACATTCAGCACTCGCTCCAGTCATTCACAAAGAAACACCGATTTGTCTTGTTTTTCCTCCGTTTTATGGGCACTAGTGACCTGGATTGAAAGTAAACAGAGACAGGAAATGTATATAATCCACAAAGAGGCACAATATAATCAACTTAAATGAAGTATAAATAAATTCAAGCGTAAACATGACTAATGAAGATCAATCAGTTATAAATGTTGCACAATGATGAAAAAACCCACCAAACTGAGACACATACAAAAATAATAATAATAATAATAATAATAATAATAATAATAATAATAATAATAATAATAATAATAATAATAATAATAATAATACAGGCAACAGAGTGATGAGACGTTTAGCAACAATGAAGAAATGTAAGATGACTAATATGAGATATGAAATGACAAGTCAAAGCACAACTCAATCAAAATCATATACAAGGTCATCAAAAGCAATATTACGGTCAAAATAAGACATTAAACACTCATAATATCCAGACTAACCATAAAGAGACAAAGGAGAGTTTCAAATATGCACAGAATGAATAAAAACGACAGAGACTATAATTTACATAACAGGACATAAAGTATTCACAAATAAATGAAAAATCTCCATAGAGGGATGTAAAATTATGTGAATCGTACATGGTTTGGGACAAAGTGACTGCTAATCATACGTAAATATGTTGTATTCAGCTGGGAATCCCAGTCCTTGACAGTATGACGTGTGCGCGTGTACTACACGTGCGCTCTAGTGTCAGTCAACTCATAATCCATGAAAGACGGATGCAAGTCCAGACTTTGACTGGAGACCGTTCAAAAATGTTAATTATGTGATTGCGAGTCAACTATAAATCTATTCAGTCTAATGTTTCCAATCATCGTATCGGATGATTTAACATGACCTCAGAATTTTCTCTTAGTAGATTAAAATAAAATCAGTAGTTTTAATCCCACATGTGCAATGCTCTTTTGATTTTTTTTTTTATGTGATTTTGTGTTTGTGTTCCAAATGTGATGACGGTTCTGCTCTTGGTCCAGTTCTGCTTTCACATATTCAGTTAATAGATTTATACAACTGAGTGTCAAATGATCTGCTTTTGATCTCTTTGGTCAGGATTAGTTTAGATGTCATTTTTAACATCTTTCACACCGTGCAGTCACAAACACTTATCTTTATTTATTTTACTAAGGAAAAGTGACCGAGGTTTGTTTGTCTGTTTTGCATCGTTTCTGTCTGAGGATTTGTTTTTCATGGTTGCCTTGTTCTGGGAGGGGTTTCTTTATCTCCTTTTTTTATAGATAACGTTTGATTGTGGAAGCCCAGATGTTATGACACGTGTAGCTGTTTTTAATCCTGCCCATGAATATACTTCAGTCAACATCTTCTTCAGCTCTTCTGAGTGTTTTATTTTTTTATTAATTTAACACAGCACGCTACTCTGGAGACCTTTCAGCCAACTTCTTGCTTCTGAAAATGGTCCGTTTACGTGACGACTTAACTCAGGAGAGCTGATGGTAATCAGGCGTGTGCATGTCTGGTCCGGCAGCGACTGGTTTCAAAAACTATTCAAACTTCAGCTCCATTTGCTTCAGCAGCCTACAAACAATTATCATTTCAGACTTGTTCGGTGTGTTATCTGAGGGTGGCCTCGTGTTTATGTCGGTTTGGGTTCGAAATCTGACCCAGAACACAAATGTAGAGGAAACGAGGACGTGGATGAATGCTTTTTTTCGTGTCCGGTTTGGTTTTATATGTGTGAATGTGATATCAGAACAGGGAGAAGGAAGAGCCAAAACTGGTCAAGCTAATTTAGTAAATGCATTTGCAGACATTTTGCAAATGAAACTGAACCAAATGCACCGTCTGCATCTGCATGAAAACAGTCCAAACAGCAGCCCTCTGTTTCATCAATCAGCTTAAACTGGTCGCTTATCTCACCTCACAAACCTCCATCATCAGCTCAGACCTTCTTCAACTCTTGTTCACTGGGGAATGGCCCTCCAGCCACCAGCACAGACCACAGTCACCTCTGGGCCCCATCTCTTCATAGTTTAATCTTCACCGGGTCGATCGCGAAGGTCCACATCTGGCAGACTTACAATCCCAAGAGAACCAATGTTCTTACAACACGACTGTATCATCTAAAACTCACAGGCTGGTTGTTTTTGAGGATTTTCTGAGGAATAAAAGCAACATTTTATTTATCATAACAACAGTCCACACAGGCACGGTGTGCCCACTTTCTCTGTGACCATAGGAGCTGCTCAGAACCGAGCTCCTGTATTGACTTTGTGGGAGAGCCCTTCCTAATACAATTCCCCGTAGGAAATGATAGCTGTTCGGCATTCTGAGTGCTTATTGGAAACACTGTTCCCCTACTTGCAGTTTATTTTTATGGCTTTTGCCAAGAGGGTCACTTATCACATATCCAATTACAGGAACCGCTCCAGCTAAGATTAAGTCTGTTCGACAAGAATTCTGTTTAGTTTGTGAGGAAGGCAGCTGTGAGAGGGAGTTTTCAGATTCAACCGAGTCTTAAAAGTCAGTATCACAAAAAAAACCCAAAACACAGCCCGTGACTTACGGCATAATTTCCTGGTATTTGCTGTATAATTATTTAAGTTCAGCTCCACAATGTGAGAATACACCTGCTGCATTTAAATTCATAATTACACTTGAGGAGTAATCTTATACGCTACATAAGTACCCTTACGGAGTATTATTAGTTAAATGCAAATATTAAATTGGATTTTTTTTTTACAGTGCAGTGTTCTCAGTGAGCACATTCAACCAAATATATTGTCAAACACTTTTTAAATGTTCTAAATGGACACAAATTGTCAGTATGACTTGTTGCTCGGTTGTGAAATGTAACCAGGACCACAAAACGCCCTTGTGGCCGCGGTGCTCGGGGCGAGACCCCTACGTGGCCCGCAGCAGCCCCATCACCGGGAAAAAAGAGGGTTAGCGGGGGATCACCACATTTTGCACCCTCGCTCAACTATTTCACAACACCTGGAGGCTGCAGATCAGTTCCTTGGGAGTGTTTGTGGATGACAGATCGCTCTCCTCAGAAAGAGGCTTGTGACAGGTTTTTAACAAGAAGCTTTGTGTAGCTGTGGGAATCTTAAAACGTTAACAAATGAGAAGTTAGAAGCCGCTCAGATGAGCTGAAGCTCTTCATGCACACCTAAATGTGATTAATTTCAATGTTTAATTCTATTTATTTGTCACATCCTTGTGAAAATGTATAAAAAATATATTTAACTCACCATGCAAAGCTTAAGTTTTCCATCTTCTCCATTTTTTTGCAGATAGACTCTGATGATGTCATCACCCGTGATGAGCAGATCTATCTCCTTATTGGTGCTCATGCCAAGTGTGAGAGGAGCATCCAGATGCAAACAAATCTCCTGAGAGGTTTGTGTGTTACTTTTAATTATTTTGAATTTTACCGACTTTTACTACGAGCCCCCATCGAGGTCAGTGAGTGACATCCAAATATATAACCAGAAAACAAAATATGTATTGCTGAGTTTACTCATTATGGATCAGATAAAACACCCATCCAATATCCTGCAAAGCAGTATCTGAGATTGCACCCGTGAGATTACGATGGAAGCACATTTTTTTAATTTAGACTCTGACGTAGCAGCTGTGTTAAATGAATTGATTCATTGGCACATAAGGGAAAAGACTTTATGAGATAGTTTAAGCTGTCAGATGACAGAGAAGTACAAGAAGGAACACAGACTGAATCAGGTGATACAGCGGCGTCTTAAATCATCGCCACAAGGTCACAGCCATGTCACAGCAGACACACACTTGCACTGGTCTCCACATGGTTATAATTACAGTATATGCTGAACAAGACCTGAAAAAGGAAGCATGTGACATGAGTTCTTTGTTACTTCAAGCAACAGTTAATACTGATTTGACCTCTTTACCCATGTTAAAGCTGGCTTCACTCGAGGGAATACATAATATTTTAATCCGGCTGAATTTTACTTTTACAACATGCAGCTTGATGATGAACCACACTGATTTCATGTGTGCATAAAAAGAAATAACACAACAACCTTGACATCGTTCACTGGTTAGTGGACTAATCATTCTGCATGGAAGCACACTCGTAAGCTTCATGTGTCCCATAATGAAGGAAATGAAGATAAAATATGGTGTCAAGCAGAAATGAAACAAGTGATCAATCGAGAGGCCTTTGCAGTGTTTCACTGTCGGTCCATCAAAGTAGCAGAAAAACATTTTAAAATCTCAACTGTATACATTTTGCCACTGGTGTCTTACCCTGCAAAAACTAATTTATAAAAATTAAACTTGTTTACAGAAAAAATTAGAAGACTATTTCAGGCTATTTTGTTAGTTTAAAGAACTCTAGTCAAGAAAAAAACAAATCTTACCCCATTGGCAGATGTATTTTTAATTAGAAATTTACAATTTTGACTAAATTTAGGACTATTAGGTTTATTTTGAGAGGGGCTGCTTTTGCAGTATTGTTCTGTTTAAGTTGGTTTGTACAAGCTTGAGGTAGAAGCTTGGTAGGAACTACAGGAACTGCATGTTCAAGTTTGAAGAGCAATTTCACTCAAAAGCATCTATTGTCTATTTTGATGATTAAATGAATCTAATGCCAGCCTGAAATCATTCATTTAGACTATAAACACATTAGTAAAACATTTGCTGAGTAAGCAGAACAAGTAAGAAGTCAGGTCATTTCTGATAAACCCATGTAAACTCAAACTTGCACTGTTTCAAGCCGGCTATCATAAATATAGCATCTGTAGGCTACTTAAGGTTTCTTTTCTTTCTTTTTTTTTAAAAAAAGCAAACCATGTGAATATTTTGTGTCATTCTTGCCAATGAACAACAGTTAGCGTGGAGGAATTTCAAGTCTTGCAGCTGCACGATTTACTGTTTTTGCAGATAAGGTCATGAGTCAACCACGAAGAAGAAAATGTGCTGCTGCAGAAAAGCGGGTTTAAAAATGCCGGAAATATTCAGCTTCAACTTGAGGCAGGGCAGCTGTTTCTCCGGATCTAAACTGGCTACTCCTGATAGGTCGAACCCCAGCGTCAGCAGTCCACGCGTTGTTAAAGAGTCTCTGGGCGAGATGCAGAACAACATCTTGCTCCTGAGTGTGAGAATCAGCTGTAAGATGCTGTGACCAAAAGTTCTACTAAACTGAGTGAATGCCAACTACACACTGAAATAAAACGTTTTCAATCAACTGGAAATATTGTTTGCGGCTTTATTTGTGTAAATTAAAGGGTTTCCTGACTTTCAAAGGTTCAAAATTGACTTAAACTGTCATGTACTCAGTATCCCTTTTAAGAGGTGCGTGATTGATTAGGCTCTAAAATAATGCTTTAAAAGAATAGGCATACCAGGATCTTCAATATTTTTATTTTTCCAGAACAACTGTCTCTTCAGTAAGAAGTAATTGAATCTGTAGATTAGTACTCCAAAATCCAAGAGCGGATCAGATCAGCATGTATCTCATGTGGGATCAGCTCTGTCTTCTTCTTCTTCTTCTCCCTTTTTTTTTTTTTTTTTGTGGCCATGGCAGATAACAGTTTCCATTGTTTCTGCAGAAGGTGAGTGTGTCCCAGAGTGGGATGGGATCATCTGCTGGCCGCGGAGCAGAGCGGGTCAGCTGGTGTCGGTCACGTGTCCAGAGTACATCTACGACTTCGACCACAGAGGTAGAGAGGGTCCAGAGACCCAGAAAAATTACTGCAGCTGCATTTTATTTGTCTGTGTGATAAAAGACTCAAGGCATTGATTAATAAAAGATCAATATTGATTTTCAAGAAAATGAAATATATATACATTTAATAATTTGCAGCTTATACATTAAGCTCTGATTCTGAAGGATTTTTCAGCTTTCAGACTTTCCCGCTCTCCTGTCTGCCAGGGCGAGCCTACCGCCAGTGCGACATCTCAGGGAACTGGGAGCTGGTGCCCAGTAACAACCGCACCTGGGCAAACTACACCGAGTGCATCAGATACCTGACCTCCAGCCACAGAAGCCTGGAGGAGGTGCGTACCTAAGAGCTAGCGCCACAGAGAATGTGTGGTCTGGTAGCTGGTTAGAAAATGTTCAAGAGACAAACGTTTCAGACGACAGTTTCAGGTAACAGTTTGGTTTTCATGAATGTTGAAAATCTTCTGCCACGAAGCAAAATAGTTTCAACCTTGAACCAAAAAAAGTGATTTATAAATGTATAAACTTTGCTACATGTTTGCAGAACAATAACACGTATGAACACTTGGCGAGAGCTTTTGTTTCGTTCCAGAAGGTGTTTCACCGACTCCATCTCATGTACACCGTCGGCTACTCCATTTCTCTTGCATCCCTGTTGGTGGCGGTCTCCATCCTCTGCTACTTTAAGTAAGAGAACAGAAAACTCCATCCAGTACTCCACCTTTGAAACATTTAGCAGCTATAGTTCACTGGAGGTATGTGAAATGAGAAGTCTCATTAATAATGCATGCAGAATGACTCAGTGAAATAGACTTGAAAGGGTTAATCATCTGAACTGCATCATCAGCAAATAAAATAAACTGTGCTTCATGCCGACTTCCGTAATTGTCTGTCACATGAACGTTTTCCAGGCGTCTCCACTGTACGCGCAACTATATCCACATTCACCTCTTCACCTCCTTCATCTGTCGGGCGGTCAGTATTTTTGTGAAGGACGCTGTCCTCTACTCCATATCTGATGACGCCAAAGCCGAGTCTGACTTCGCAGCAGAGAAGCCTCCTATGGTAAAAAAATAAATAAATAAATAAATTTTAAAAATCCCATCTTCTTTCTATATCCCCTTAAATGTTCAAACCCAAACTCCTCTTTCCTCTAAAGGATGTTTCACGTTATCAGGCTGGTTGCAAAGCTGCTGTTACCCTCTTCCTGTACTTCCTGGCGACCAATCATTACTGGATTCTGGTGGAGGGGTTGTACCTGCACAGCCTCATCTTCATGGCTCTGCTGTCTGACAAGAACTACCTGTGGGCCCTGACCATCATGGGCTGGGGTAAGTTTAGCAGCAGGCCTAGGCTGCGGTCACGGCACTCACAGTGGACTAATACATTTTTTTCCGCTCATCCCAGGTGTTCCAGCTGTGTTTGTGTCCATTTGGGTCAGCGCACGAGCTTCGTTGGCAGACACTCAGTGAGTCATCTGACGTGCTCAGATGTTCATATTTGTCACACGAATGTTCACCTGAGCTATTTTGTCGCCGTTGCTTTCAGATGTTGGGACATCAGCGCCGGAAACCTGAAGTGGATCTATCAAGTTCCTATTCTGGCAGCCATTTTTGTAAGAAAAAATAAATGAAATTTATTAGCATGAAAGTTACAACGAGCAGACTCTACATTCCTACCCTCGCAGGTAAATTTCCTTCTCTTCATTAATATAATCCGCGTGCTGGCATCTAAACTGTGGGAAACCAACACTGGTAAACTGGACCCCAGACAACAGTACAGGTAAACGCTCTTTAACTCTTCAAATTCTGACTTTTTAAAAAATTTTTGCATATGAATTTACCTTTACATCTCTCTTCATTTTAAAAGCTCATGTCCATTCACAAGGGAACATAAACTACATGACAAGATGATTTTTCCTCTTTGCTGCACTCTACAGAAAGCTGCTCAAGTCCACTTTAGTCCTCATGCCCTTGTTTGGAGTCCACTACATCGTGTTCATGGCTCTTCCCTACACCGAGGTGACTGGGCTGCTGTGGCAGGTCCAGATGCACTATGAAATGTTCTTCAACTCTTCTCAGGTTAGAGCACAAATACGAGCGCTAGCTCAGCGATTCAAGTTACTGTGCTGCTGCTCTGACGCTGATTGATGGATTCTCTTCAACAAAATTTGAACTCTTTCAGGGGTTTTTTGTGGCGTTTATCTACTGTTTTTGCAATGGAGAGGTAATAAAGTTTAAGCTATGGTTCAGTTGATCAAATTCAAACTAAAATACGATCATTGTTTGATAAGATCATTCTAACTGCTCTCTCTCAGGTTCAGGCGGAGGTAAAGAAGGCGTGGTTGAGACGCAGCCTGGTTCTGGACCTCAAACAGAAAGCTAGGATGACAAGCAGCGGCGGAGGCAGCTGTTACTATGGCGGCATGATGTCACATGCCACTACCCACAGCGTCTGCTTATCTGCTACCAATCCCAGAGCGCTTTCCTTCACTGGAGGGGCAGGGGCCTCAGGTGGAGCCGCTGGAAGCGGCTTTGGTGATGGGTCAGGGGTCAGGGCACCGTGCGACACCTCCCTCCGCCCTCACAGCACCCACGGTGACCCTGAGACCTCCAGCCCCCAAGAGGACTTGAATGTGTGGGAACCGGGAAGGGCTGAGTCGGGAGTGTTTGCCAGACACAGTCGAGTCAGTAAAGGAAAGGACGAGAGCAGGAATCGTGGAGAAGAAGATAGAGACAGCTCCCTATCTCTGAAGGAGCTAGAGACTATCTTGTAATTGTTGCTGCTGGAGGAAAACAGCTAAGCAAACTTTGTGGTGGGGATTTGTTTCTCTTTTTTTTTGTCAAAAACAGTTGATGTTTGTGGTTCACTGGATTTTTTTGGACAGTGAGAGGACACAGAGAACACAGTTTTGGTGATGCATGGTTGATGTTCTGCTATAATCCCAGATCTCAAGTTACCGAGACATTTTCTGTGCTGATTTTTTTTTTTCTATTTAATTTTGTGAGTGTATAAATAATCGTCAGGGACATTTATGTTTTAGATTTTATGTGAAATAAATGTGATGAAGTTAAGCAGCACAGTCTGTGATGACATGACATATGATATGATTCTGCTACCTGCTCTCATCTTCTCATGTGTTTGCTTTTCCAAACCACACTGAGGTGATCATCCCCAGTTCAAGCTAACCCTTCTGATGCCTCGTCATATTATTTACGATGGAGAGAACACAACTGCAGCAGCCTCTTCAACAGTCCCTCTGCCACAATTTCATGACTTTTCAGGGTGTGTTGAGTCTAGACAACATGTCTAGACAAATCTCTCCCTTTGTTGTTATCCATGTGGTCTAAGCGTTGCCATTTGTCACAGTGACGGGACCCTGAGGGGCTGATGCACACATATTTGGCCCTTTACTTCTTTCTTCATACAACGTCTGCGCTGAATGTCTTCACAGCACCGTCCAGAATTTCACACAAGTCCCTCAAGCCGCGGCTCACAGCAACAGGCACCCGAGTTGTTTTGGAGACCTCGAGTATCAGCGACAAACCTGCAACAGAAACCGCCGGTGTCCACAAGACGAACAGGCCAAAAATTAAAAATAAGTCTATCTGTAAATGTTTCACTGCTATTTTGGTGTAAGAATGTACAGTCTGCAGTCTACATGTGCAGTGCAAAAGTAATTTAATAACTGTTTTGGGGTAAAGTTTTGTTTACTTATTTCAGTGTCTAACAAAGTAACAGTAGAGAAAATGTTAAATAATGTTAATGGAAGAACCATGAGACCATGGGCTGGTCACAAAAAGATGAGAAAAAAGGTGAAATGTTCTTTTTTGTTTGTTTTTCAGAAAGATTAATTCATTTTTTGGCAGGAGTTTAACTTTAAAAGTTGTTGAGGTGTTGGTATGATCACTGTAATCTTTATTTAGGAAAGGAAAGTGATGTAAATGCCAAACCTGTGCATGTACTCTGACTCTCTTCTCTGATCATACTCATCATTCATCAGCTGCCCAACGTTCTTAAAATGAATTTATTTGATGCCCAGAGTATAGGACAAGGCTGTAAAATGATAATAATTGTTCTCCAATGCAGTGACAACTTTCTAACTGTAATAAATAAATGGCAGTCAGAAAGAAAAATGTGAAAGTCAAGCTGAGGATCGAAACACTAACCAAGCTTTTCACAAATGAATTTCTCAAATCTTATGAGAAATGTTGAGGTAGACTGTGGAGTGGTGTCACACTCAGAATATGAACTGTCAAAACTAACTTTATGATTGTTCTTCAGCTAGGATATATCCACCTGTGGTGACAACTCACTGTTTTCTTATATGAGAGAAAAGAACCGGGGATGGTGAGACATTCAGCTGCGTACATGAGCATGTCCTCTTGTTACAGGAGATGGAAAAATAAGGGAGGGGGGAGAGTGAAGAGGATGCTGGGAAGAGGAAATGAGCCAGGAGGATGACTGATATCAGGGATGGTGATGATATCAGCCCTGTTGTACAGTAAAACCAGTTTTCAGAAAAAGAAGCTTTTGTCTATAACAACAAAAAGGTGTAAGTATTTCTGCAGGAGCTGTATTTATTTACACAGCAATTTGGGAAAAGTTAAAGGGTTACAGTGTTTTAGAAGTTTGGAATATATCATTTAGTAACAAGAAAGATGATTTATTTGTGGAAACATTCAAAACGGTCTCTAATCTTTCCATAAGTAGAAGTCGCAACAACTTCACCACGAGGGCCAAAATTACAATGCTCAGAGAAATAAAAGAAAGAGCTGGATCTCAGATTCAACAAGCTACAAATAACAAGTTCAAAGTTAAAGTTCATGACGTTACAATTATGAATTAGCTTAACAAAAATTGGTGGTGGAAGGGGAATTGTTTTGGTATATTTTGCAGCCACAAGAGCACTTTTCAGCCTTTCACTTAAAAATGTAAAACTTAAGATTTGCTTATGTCAAGTAATTTCCCACAACTACATTTAAGTAATTGTTAATGATATACAGACTCAATGTACTCGAGTACTCAGAAAAGTATCTTAACATTTACTTAATGCAGTTATGTGGAATCGCTTAAATTTAATTAGGTGTAATAGCTTAAATTGCATTTATTTATGTATTTATTTCTTGGGGCTAAGTGGACTCTGAATGATTTTGTATTCCAAGATATTCTCAAGACAAACGAGAAGACATCTGTCTGGTGCCTGAGGTTGTATTTAGATGAATTTAAGATCTTGTAAAGACCATATGATCTTTAATTATATAATGATATTTAAACTTTCGTGCTGAAAGAGGACATATGTTCTAATTTGACATGACTGTAGATCCCAAAACAAACAAAACAAAAAAAACATCAAGATACAGAAAAGGGGGAAAGGTGAAATCAAGATATGATATACAAAGACACAAACGTTTGATGTAAATTTAAAAACAGGACTCACAAACTGGCTACTCTGACACAAAAAGAAT